>QXEO01000171.1:4697150-4858274 GCA_007115705.1 Dactylis glomerata
ACCCTTTACCAGGGCTCCCTATGCCACCTTATATAGTGGTGGCCAGGGTTACAACGGTCATACAAGACCACAAGACAAGGGCTACACTCCAAACAGGAGCTGGTGGCGATGGCAGAGACCCTTGACTTCGCCCCTGATTGCTCTCGATGGGACGCCATATCCCTGTACCTTGTACCTCTTGAACTGTGGCCTTACCTCCGTGCGGTAAGCTCGTACTTGTGCACAGTGAGGGTAGGTAACCTCCACTGTGCACCCTGCCATCTTACTCTGCTACCATGCTTGGATGTTTTCTTCCTTGATTGTAGGGATGTGACACCTTGGTTGACTTAAGCATCCCGGATATGACCGTTGGCCATACCCAGGACTTATATGCCGGACCAACGACCTACGAGGGTCGGGTAATCCGGCCTCCCCTGCTCCTGCACAACACACCAAATAGTTAGGCCGGCATATCTGAGTATATGCCGGCACACATATATCAGTATTCCGGCTATGCCGGCATATCCAGACACCAGCCGGGATACACATTATATGCCGGCCTGGCCGATGCTCTTATATTCCGGCCAGGCCCTTCCTTGATAACCCGGCATAAAGTCAATCATAGACCTTGTGTCTCTCTAGTCTCTTGACCCTACCGGGGGTCATCCCCCCGACAGCGGTATGTGCTTTTTCATTTGCCAACTTCTCATTTATTCGCCTTCTTTCTGCTTGTCTGACAGTTTTGCGACTTACTTTTGTGCAGGGCCACCAATCCCTTGTTTCTCGTCCTCCTCTTCCAGAGGGAGGATCTATTCTGGCAGATCCTGTTTCTGCTGCGTCCGAAGCCCCCGAGGCTGAGGAAAGCCAGGGCAGAGATGATGCCGAAGATTCACTGGAAGGAACTAGCTCGACTACGTCGCCTCCTCCTGCGCATTCAGAAGAGCCTAGTCTTGATAAGAAGAGGAAGCGCGTCGAAGAACTCCTTTCTTCGAGTACCTCTGCTTCCAAAGCTGCGGTCGGGGAGACCTCTGCTCCCAATCTTTCTGATATTGAAAATTTTGACACTTTGGACTCGTGAGTCTTGTTGACTCAAATACTTATCTTTTATTCGTTTTCTTTCTGTTGACTAATGCAAAGTTTTTGCTTTTTGTTTCCTATCTAGTGACGAAGAGGACCCGAAAAGGGATGCTGCCACTGCTCGCCTTGCTAATACTGCTGCTGCCGATGACTCGCCTTCTCAAGAGGCTGGTACAGTAGTGAAGCTGCCAGAGGCCCCCGCTAAAAAGGGTATCGCTTCTCGTTTTTCCAAACGTCTGAAGAAGGGGTCGGTGGCGAGCGTTTCCCTTGATACTCATCGACCAGTGGGTTCTGCTGACAATGTAAGTACTGCTCCTTGTGGCTTGCTCTTTTTGTTGCTTGATCTTTGTTTTCTTATGTCTTTCTTTTGACAGACTTTGATGAAAAAATTCGTCTCTTTGGGCACTGAGTGTGTCGAGTTCTTGAAGGCTGCTCGAGCTTCTCAGGGTAAGCTCTTTGCTATGTTGTGTCTTCTACCTGTCTCATTAGTTTTTTCTTGTCTTTTTATTTGACTTCCTTTCCCCTGCTGCAGATGCTTTGATGACAACCAATGCTCGCATAGCGTCCCTAGAAGCCGAACTTGAGGCCTCTAGGAAGGCTTGGGATGGTTGCCACTGCCACCAAGGTCGCTGCTGAGAAGTCTGCTAAGTCAGCAGCGGCCAAGGTGAAGAAAGCGGAGAAGACACTTGCTGATGCTGATCAGGGGCGTGTCCAAAGGGAACAAGCCATAGCCAAACGCCTCAATCAGATTTCGACTCTTGCTGGTGGTAAGTACTGTGCTGTTTTGTTTATTTGCTCATTTTCCTATTTGCTAATGTTTGCTCATTATCTCTTGCCTCTGTCTTTTGTATTTTTGCAGAGTGCACTGGAGTGTCTTTGGCGCCCTTACAGCCAAGTGATGAAGATCCTCTCATGGCTGTGGTGAATTTGCTGGAAATAAACTGGATATCGGTTTAGGAAATTCTTGAGCTAACTTGCCGCGTGCTAACGCGGATATTTGTCGGGTTGTGGCCAAAGAAAAGGGCAGATATGCCAGCTGATGACCTCAAGAAGCTTGCTGCAACCTTTGATACCGTCGAAGATCCCATTCTGGCGATGAAGGGCCGCTCGGTGAAGCAAGGTGTCAAAGGGGCCATTGCACTTGCTCTATCACATGGCGATGAGGTTAACTGGGAGAAGGTTAGCTCTTCTCATGCTCGACCTCTTTCGGAGCTGCTGGGGTTTTTTGAGAAGGCGAAGAAATATGCGCCAGGCATCGTCTCAATTATTACTCCATCAGCGGCTTCTGCAACTTCTACGCCGACCTCTTTGACTCCTGCGGCAAGTGCCTCGATGCCTCCACCAAGCACTGGTGCTGACGATTCCGCGCCTTCTGCTACTCTGGAACCTGCTGCTGAGGTGGTGTAGAATTAGCCTCTTCTTGTAATCTTCCTTCTTTTGGATAGATGTAGTAAACTTTGCCCATATTTTGCCTGAGATTTTATCAGGAAGCACTGTACTGCTTGTTAATATATCGCCTTTGTGAAATGCTGAGCTGGGTTGGGTTTCTGGATTGTTTTCTTTTCCCTTCTTTTGGCTTCCAGCCCGCACGTGCTGGTGGGTCGCAAAATCGTGATCGCGGCTCGTCGCCTACCGATGTGTTCGACTCTGGTGCTCCTTTGCCTCCTCGCTCTTCTTGCCGATGTGCTAAATATATGTCTAGGATTGCAGACCTCGAAGGGCGTTTATCCTTGATGAAGCACCAGGCAAAGACTGCTTTGGACAAGGCCAGCAAATCTTGTGGCTTGATGAAGCAGATATCCGTTCTCGAGGATAAGGTATCGGGTCTGGTGGCCCAAGTTACACATCTAAAGGAATGTGATTCTTTCCTTGTTGACTTCATTGAGTCAGCTTGTGAGCTGCTGAAATGTAGGTTTCCTGCAGGCTTTCTCGAAATTACTGCTGCTGCTTTTGTATCTGTTTTTGATGATTTTGCGCCTTCCAGGTACTTGCTTGCATCCTGCTGATGAAAACCATCGAGTTGCTGAGCGGATCGCTGCTTTGGAGAAAGTATCGAAAGATACGACTTCTTTGTGGGCTAACCCGCGGCGCCGCAGTGCTGTCGTTATTCTGCAAGATCGTGCTCAGCACACTGGGGAGGCTGTTGATGGTTGCCAAAGAGCCTTGACGACCATGTACTCTGTTATGCTTCCCCGCAATCCTTTGCCAGGAAGCTTTAAGCAGCTACTCGATGTTTTCAGATCGAGTCAGCGGATTCATCGGCTGATAGAGCTTAACTTAGTGGCTGGAGCCAATTTTGCTCTTGGATGTATACGCAAGTGGCATCCAAGGCTAAATTATAGTTCTATGTCGCTGAGTTATCCCCTTGGGGTGTGAGGCTGCAAGTTCATATGGATGCTACGCTTCAACCGGCGAGGAGGATCATAGCTAGATTGCTTCAAGAGGATGCCAGGTTTTTCCGCGAGCACCATTACTTGAATCCTCTTGGAGTAGATGATTCGGATCAACCAATGCTATAATGCTTTTATTGTATATATGCTTCGTGTGTGAAATGCGAGAGTTTTCACTTCTGGGTCTTTTGCCAGAAGTTTTTGTTCTTGGAACGTTTGTGTTTGGTGCGTTTGCCACAACTTTGTTTGAGATATTGAAGACACGTAAACTCAAATAGGAGGAACTTTGTCTTTATTTATGCTTATAATGTAAGATACATGGGGTGTCCCAAGAGATCCGGCCAATGACCCGTGTTCTGGATCTAGAGGGTATTGCCCTAGGATAGCTTGTGGCTTTTACAGCCTTATTTTTCTACTCTACTTTTGCGTACTTGCTGCCTATGTCGCCGATGTCCTTCTTTCTTCTCCAGTAGCTTCCCCTGGGTCCGACGGCTGTACCCGTAGTTTCTTCACCTCTGGCTCTGCTGGATGTCCTTCGAGTTGTTGTGCGACTCCTATAGTTGCGCTTTTTGCCTTGTCTTGGGGTTCTCCGTAGCTTGCCATCATGCCGAAATTTTGGGCCATCTTGTGAAATTCCTTGTCACATAGATCCGAGAGTTCAAAGCTTCCCTTTACTGTGATAATTACATTGGGTCCTGGCATTTTGAGTACCAGGTAAGTATAGTGAGGCACTGCCATGAATCGCGAAAACGCGGGTCGCCCAAGGATCGCGTGATATTGTGATGGCCAGTCCATGACTTCGAAGTCGAGCTTCTCTCTTCTGTAGTTTTTTCGATTCCCAAAGCAAACATTGAGGGCTATTTGTCCTAGCGGATAGTTAGCACTCCCTGGGACGATTCCGTGGAAGGAACAGTCAGTTGGTTTTAGGAACTCTAATGAAATGTGCATTGCCCATAGAGTCTTTGCGTATATAAGATTTATTCCGCTCCCTGCATCCATGAATACTCTATCGACGTCGTATGTCCCAATTTGGGCTTTGAGTACCAGAGGCGCGTTTCCTGGACGAGGTACTGTTATGGGGTGATCATCCCTGCTGAATTCTATGGGTTGTTCTGACCAGTGTAGATATTCCGTTATTGCTGGAGGCGACGTTACTGCTAAGTTAACTTGGCGAGTTATGCTTTTTTCCTCTTTGTTCGACTTTGGCACTGGCTGTATCATTGCTGTGATGTGCTCTTTAGATGGTACATATCCTCCGTCATTGTCGTGTCCCTGGTTCGGCTGGTCTTGACCTTGAGAAGCTCCATTATTTCCTTGTTGACTTGTAGGCGCGTTGTTTGTGTTCCCTTCGTATCCTTGTCTCTTCGCTTCGGCTTGTTTACTCATTGTTGCCTCCTGGAGTTTCAAGAACGTCGTGCAATCTTTCACCGAGTGTCTGGACACTCGTTTTCTATCAACGAATGCGGAGTGTATGTGGCATGGTCCGTTTAGCATATCCTCTGGTGATGGGTTATACTCTCTGGGTTCTTTTGTCTGAAATTTTCTGCTGCTCCCATAGTCTTCTTTTCCGTAGCTGCGGTATCCCGAGCTTCTGCGGTCGTGTCCTTGATAAATACTCCCTCCGTTTAGAAATATAAGATGTTTTAGCTTTGTGAAGTGAGTGTATCTAGACATCTTTTAGTGTATAGATTCGAGCGAACCTATACACTAAAAGATGTCTAAATACACTCACTTCACAAAGCTAAAACATCTTATATTTCTAAACAGAGGGAGTATTGTCTTTGTACCCCGCGGCTACTTGGCTATGGGAGCCGTAGTTGTCGTAATTGCGGGATCTCCTCCTTTGGCCACTGTATCTGTTTCCTCTGTCGTCCTCTAGTGACCGTGTTCGCTTGTTGTTGCACGCATCTTCACCATGTGCAAATCTGTTTGGTATATCCATTAAATCTGATACTGTCTTTGGCTTGATTCTGCCCATCTCTTCGACTAGGTCTCCGTGTCGCAACCCGAGCGTGAAAGCGTCTATTGCTCTTTTGTCTGAGACTTCGACTGCTGAATTTTTGATAATGCTCCACCTTTGAATATATGCCCTTAGTGTCTCATTGCATTGCTGTACGTAGGCTTTGACTTCTTCTATCGATGCTGGCCGCTTGTATGTCGACTTGAAGTTACTTGTGAACTGCTTCGTGAGTTCCTCCCAACTTCCAATTATTCCTTTTTCTAGTTTGCTCAACCATGACCTTGCTGCGCCGGTGAGGTGTAATTGCAAACTTTGCATTGCTGTTTCCTTTGTTCCTCCCAGTATTTTTTACTGCTTGTAGATAATCCGAGAGCCATGACTGTGGCTCCTGAGATCCGTCGTACTTTTGCTGATCATGGGGTAGTTTGAAACCCTTGGGTACTGGCGTGGTGCGAACCCTATGAGTAAAGCATGATGCTCCCATCTCCTTTTCATCATCTTCGTAGTCATATGCTTTGGTGGGAGTCCTGGATCTTCGGGTTCCTCCATGCTTCGTGCTTTTGTGTCGCCTTAGTGATGGTGTTCTAGATCGTCGGCTAGCACTTCTATGCCGAGGACTGTTGTGACGGTGTGGTGACCTTGGTTTATGTGTTCCTTTGTTGCGGTGTGCCTCCTCTTCTTTTGCTGACAATTTGTTGCCTACCATCTTCAATCCTTCTAATGCTGCCTGGTGCATATGTTTCCTTGGGTCTCCTGGATTTGGCCGTGTTGTGTGCAGGTATGCTTGAGCTGCCACAAGTGCTGCTTCTGGTGTCTTTGGTATAATGTTCCCTTGCTCGTCGACCGATAGGAAGGACGAGTCGAGGTTTTTGGAGAGGCTTTGCCTTTCTGAGTACTCGAGGTTTTCGAACCTTGATCCATGTCGACGATGCCTTCTGCTGTTTGTGTATGATGCATCGCTGCGTGCTCTGTGATAAGCTGCGCTTGCTTCAATGGCTGAGTCTCTTCTCTTCTGTATTTTGATTCTCTCTTTTGCTAGTTGCTTCGACTGCTGTCTTAAGGTGTAGTGATACCCTAACAACATATTCTTGCTTGCCTCTGTTGGTATTGGCGTGCCGTGTTCCACGGCTGTTTTGATTATCCTCCATTCTTCGACTGATAGTCGAACTTTCTCCCTGCTCGCAAGGGAATCTGCAGTTTCTCCTTTTGCTAGGTGATTTGCCCCTCTATTTATGTTTGCTGGGTTGAGCACCGGATTGTTGTTTTCGTCGAGTTCTTCTGAGTTGTCTCCTATAATGGCGAGTACTTGGTACCGATTGTCGAGCTTACTGTTGAAGCTTGAGAAGATTGAACTGTCATCTTCATGAAGCTCTAATCCTGTCTTCCAGGTGTCTGTTGATTTGTCTGAAGTATCTTCATGGCAGATCATGAGGTCTTCGAGTTGAACTTCTAAGTCAAAATTCTCCATGGTTTCGTCGTCTTCTACGATTTTTTCTTCTGCTATTTCTGTTGTTGCGAAGCCGACCGGCGAGTTTACCTCGCTAGAAGAGCCCTCTGATGATTCTGACATTGCCACTGTCTTGGATTCGCTTGCCGACGGACCCGGTTTCACTGGATTTGTAAGGCGAATCGAACCTAAAGATCCGACGCGAAAGTTTAGGTCCATATCTTGATCCATGCTCTCGAATATTGGCGTGAAACTTGACTGGTAAGGTTGAAAATCGACGGTTTCCAAGGGTATCTGGATTTCATCGACTTCTGAGTTACTATTGGAAAAAGGCGAAAAAGCCGTCGAATTCATGATTCCAACGCCCAGAGTCCCCACGGTCGGCGCCAATTGACGAGGGTTAACTTGACAAATGTCCTAGATGAAGGACTTAGGATCGGGGAAGTAGGGCGTCGGATGAACTTGAAGGTAAATCAGTCAAACAAGGTGTGTATCGAAAGTAAACATGGCGATGAACTTGGCTTGCTTTCAATCTATCCCTCACCGTCCTCTCCTGGCCCCTATATATAGGTGGCCAGGTCTCAAGGATCGGGAGGGGTCCGATACATATTACAACATCGGTGTACAACATGGACTCGTATTTCGACTAGGATTGCACTTGGGCCTAGCTTAACGGGCCTCAAGGGTACTCAAGTAACGGGCTCTATTATCTATACCCTTGTCAGTCATCTTATGTGATCCTTTTTAAATGAAAAATATCAAACTTGGAAATCGGTGATTTTGACCTTGATGGGGTTATGGGGTTAGGGTTAACAGGGTTAAGCTAGGGTATGTCTTTCAACATCCTAAATCTTCTTTGATTGAGTTATTTTTTGGCATACACATGCACATTACTATGTACTTCTATTTTGACCCAGGGTGTAGGGTTTTCGCTGGACAAATCACATTTTTTTGCATTCAGAGTGCCAAAACTGCGGTTGTTTGAACTGTAGCTACCAAAAAGCCAATGCAAAAATTTTCCTCGCAAATAGGTCACATTTAATAACTCCACATGAAGGTCTTGATTTTATTTGATTTTTTTGAATTAGTTATGCCTGATTTGGGGGCCGCTTCCCGTGAAATCGGTAGGAGCTTCCGTAAAATTCAAAATATACCACCGAAGGTTTGTGCGTCGAAATGAGAGATGATATGCGTATCTGAAGTTGTCTATTATTTATGTGGGTGTTGTGCCCAGATTTTGATTTGCCATTTTGGTAGCTGCCTCACAACAAAACCCGATTTTGGCACTCCAAAAATGGAAAAAGCACTTTTCGTGGGATGAAACAAAAATCGGCCCCCATGGCGTTCCTCGCCATCCCAAGGGCCACACGCATGTCTGAGATGGCCTCGTCTCGACTATGTATGCCATGATTAGGGCCGAACCTACCTCATTTGACCTAAAATCCACACAACCTCGAATGTGGTAGGTCCTTTATGTGAAGGGACTTTCTGGTAAATTGCTTTTATCAAGATTTGAATTTTTTTCCCATATCTAGGTGACAGAAAATGACAACACGCGAAGGTCTCGCATTTTTTTCGATTTTGTTTAAATTAGTTACATCCGACAATGCATGAAAACTCCCGCTCGCGAAAAGGCGGTACGGTATCCCGCTTTAGCGGTCAAAGTTTACTGAAGAAATGACGTGTTGCGGATCCAAAAATGATTTTTGAAAAAAATCAGGAGCTCATTTTATTAGCGCTAAAGTTCAAACCCATCCTGGTTCCAACGAAATTGGCAAGAACTTGCGCAAAATTCAAAAAATAACTTAGAAGGTTTGAGCGTTGAAATAAGAGCTGATATGCGGACCCAAAATTGTCTAATATTTATGTGGTATGTTATCTGTAGCTTACTATTTTCTGTTTCGGTAGTTGTCTCATAAAAAACCCGACTTCGACACTCCAAAAATGGAACAAGCACTTTTCGTGGGATGACACAAAAATTGGCCTCCATAGTGGTCCTCGCCATCCCAAGGGCCACACGCATGTCCGATATGGCCTCGTTCCGACAAACCATGCCATGATCAGTGCTGAACCTAGCTCATTTGACCTAAAAGTCATGCAACCTTGAACGTGGTAGGTCATTTCTATGAAGAGACTTTCTGATAAATTGCTGATGTCTCACAGGACCAGTTGGAAAACCCCATGAGGAAGGTATGATGAGCACATCAGTAAGTTTTCCCTCAGTTATGATACCAAGGTTTAATCGACCAGTAGGAGAAAGAAACCACTTCCGAAGGTTGTTGCTAGCTGACTTTGACAATGGCGCCAGAGAAAGTGTTGCACGTGGTGTCAGCGCCAGCAGCAACGTGGAACCTACACACAACACAACCAAACTACTTTGCCCCAACTTACAGTGAGGTTGTTAATCTCACCGGTTTGCTGTAAACAAAGGATTAGACGTATAGTGTGGAAATAGATGTTTGTTTGCGGTAAAGTAAACAATGCTTGCAGTAGATGGTAATATAAATGTAAAAGAATAGACCGGGTCCACAGTTCACTAGAGGTGTCTCTCCATAAAGATAAATAACATGCTGGGTAAACAAATTACAATTCGGAAATCTATTATATATTAAAAGTAAATGATGGGGTCACCAGAAAAAAGAGAAATAGTCTAAAAAATCCCACAATAATCAGAAACATCCGACTGTTTATTTTGTAGACTGAAAGTTAACGACCGTTCAATTAAATTAGATTAAACTGGACTAAAATTACCCACCACTGCCATTATAATGCAATATAACGTTTCATCCCTACGGTTAGCCATCAAATTAGGTCTTATACGAGAAAAAAAGAGTTTAGTGCGCCGCCGGCCATGCACGGCCTGCATGCATCGCCCCGTTCCTTCACGCTGGCTTAATCTAGCCAATTCCAATCTATGAGGTCCCTCTATATTGGTGCGGGCGTTGATCCTAGATTTTAAGGCAGGAAACTGGAAGAAGAGACCCTCCCAGGTGGTTTGCACCGTCCCAGTAAACGTACACGCCACCCACAGGGCTGATGATCTGCATCTCCAATAAAATCCATGTACCGATGGGCAGCATCGCTGGGAGCCCAAACAAGTGCAGAATAGAGCAACAGTGTTATCACTGTACACCATGATTTTTCAGGCTAGGAACATGTGCAGGAACATGTGCATGTCTTCAGGTACTTATGCACGCTATATTAGAAATCAATTTAATTATCAATACACAATGCCAGATTGTTGACCTAATCTTCAAAACTTCAGATGCGCCACCGTCGGCCAAGGTTGCAATACCGGGCAACTATTACAGGCGTGCCTATCCTCTTGCATCTATAGGCTATAGCTACCTTTGAACTGGTGGTACACATGTACGGTGCTAATTATCATCCCTGCATGAATGTATAACTCATCAGCTGGATGAACATCAAAAAGTTATGCAAGGTAATCTAAATTTTCACATGTCAGCATCACTGCCGTGTTTTTGAATTTCATTGTGCCATCACTTGATCCACCAATCATGTACATGATAAATCTACAAAAGGAAGTAGCGTTGTGGTTGCATCCATTGATCTATGTGTGAGTACTTAAAAAATGCAAATGCACTACGAAACATAGATAACCTATATATAACAATGTCCTTGCCAAATGTCATCTGGATATGGGTTGCAAGCAATTTATGTAGGGAAATTTATTCAGCAGAGATAGCTAGAGAAGGAAGAATAAATAGGAAAATAAAAATGCAAAGCAGAAGCAATGCAGCACCAAAGGCCAAAAATTCCGATCATCAATAATAATAGTAAAACTACAAGCTAAGAAAAGAAATTCAATGAAGATCTACAATCTTGATATTTAATAATATGATATTTAATAAAGACATACATAAATTCAATGAAGATCTAAAGAAAATAAATTTAATGAAGATCAGCCCCCATGCATGCACACATGATCATATTCCTCTACAATAGGGAAAAGAAACACAAATCTCCAGAACCATCGGAGGCAGACAAGACAAGATAACCAACGCTCAGATACCAGACAAGGGCATCCATACAGAAGGATATATATAAATTTTGAAAACAACATAAAACATGGACCATGCAGTGCAACCAACACAAAATAACCATGCATTATTGACAACAGATGTATATGAAAGTTCCCAAGAAAGTTTAACATCAATACAACCATCGATGAAGATGGATACCCAACATATATAGAAGGCGAGAGAATGGAAGATGCATCGAGGAGGGGGTAGTCAAATTGGATAGCAGATATGTCATCTCATACAATAGAAATCTACTGGTAATTTATCAAGCACACATAAATGTCGAGGTGTGCAACAGATCTCTATCGATAAAATACCCTTATTAATACATAAATAAAGGTGATGACCAGGCGACATCACTAAGAGAAAATAATGACATCAAGAACTACCTCGAATGCACATATATATATATATATATATATATATATATATATCAGGAAATGACCCATGATGGAGATTATTTTAGTTTGAGATAGACTTTCGAGATACTTGCATTGAAGATTGCCTTTGCACCCGCAGAATAAGCAAAAATTCATTTCTCGAATTCTACAAATTGAACATAGATTGTACAGATAAAAGACTAGGGATAACTAAACTTACATAGTGGAGGGAGACAAACAAGATGCGTGAAGAAGCCAGACAACTAACATACGCATGATTCCTGTCAAAATGTGTATGGAATAAAAACCAAATTGACCAAAAGGAACAAAGATAGATCAGTTAAATGATACTCCCTCCATTCCTTAATATAAGGTATATAGTTTTCTTGCACGAATATTAACACACAGGCTAAAAGCACAAATTTTGATACTTCTAGACGTTAATACAATTTGGTGATCGATGCGAGAATAGAGAAAAATTGAGAAATCTTAATATCTTATCTCTCCTAATCAGATTGACTCCTAAGTTGTGTAAAAAATCCCACAATCTCGCATACACCTTATATTCTGGAAATTTTCTCAAAAAACTATACACCTTCTATCAAGGAACGGAGGGAGTATGTAAGCCCATCCAGCAAGATGGAAAAAATATTACATGAGAATTCTACTTAACGTTTTCAATAGATGCACATCTTTTCTAAGAGATAAGAACTGTAAATGAAATTTTCAACACATCATACAAAGCGGCTTGCAAAGCTCTAGGATTTCTTGATGATGACAAACAGTGGCTTGAGTGTATCAATGAGGCATTAAATTGTGCTACTTGAAACAAGCTAAGACAGCCTTTCACAACCATCTAATGCCACTATGAGGTTACAAGTCCTAAATTCATGTGGTAATCATGTTGGAATGTTTTGAGCAGAGACATGGAGTATAGATAGAGAAAAGTTTTGAACTATCCTATAATTTTCATGGCAGCTTCACGGAAGCAAGGACACGCCTTGGTGGAAATAGAGAATCTCATGAAACAAGCTAGAAAGACACTTAAAGAATGCCCATGAATAGAACTTCCAAATTCTTGAGAGATCAAAGAACATGTAAACAAGCTGCTTAATGAAGAGATGAGCTACAACAAAGAGGAGCGGAAAAAAGTGCATTTGAGGATCTTCGATAATCTTAACTCTGAAAGACTAAATGCATTTGACTCAATAATGCAATCAATCGACAAAGATTTTGGAAAACAAGCATTTGACAATGAGACCTACCTATGGAAGGCAGTTTGAAATGCACTTTCAAGATCCCGGCCTTGAAAGGTTTCCTTTCCACATACAAAATAAGCAACAAATCATGTTTTGGATTCTAAAGATTTATCAAAGATCGTACAGAAGGAAAGAGTTGGAATCACTTATTACACAGTGGATGTACACAAACACGATTTGTGAAGAAGCCAAACCACTAACATATGCAAGCGGTGAACAATATTACATGTGAATGCTACTTAACGTTGTTAAAGGATCCACATCTTTCGAAGACATAAAAACTGTAAATGGAGTTATCCACACATAATACAAAGCAGCTTGGGAAGCACTAGGATTTCTTAATCACGAGAAAGAGTGGCTGGAGAGTATTCATGAGAAATTAAATTGGGTGACTGGAAAGCAGCTAAGACAACTTTTACAACCATCTTATGCCAATGCGAAGTGAAAATTCCTAAACTCATGTTGGAATCATACTGAGAAGTTCTAAGCAAAGATGTAGAGTATAGACAAATAACTCTTAAAATATCCCACACTTTGCATGATAGCATCACAGAAGCAAGGACATGCCTTGGTAGAAATAGAGAAGCTCATGAGAGAAGTTACAAAGACACTTTGAAATACCCAGGCTTCCAAATTCTTCATATCTAAAGGAACTTAGAAACCGAAATACATGACTTACATATACTTACAAGTTGTTATGCACTATATGGCAGGCTGGATGTCGTCTACTACTCTACCAAAATATATGAAACATGCATACAAATTTGTTGTAATTAGTTCTAAAAATTGCTCAAAGTTTAAGACACCATTACTTACTTTCAGGATGATGAGATTCGCTAAGCTAATGGTTTCTTACGATGATCTCTATGTTGAGTGTAAGTTCATTAAATATACTTTCATAGCCTATATTAGCAAACTTCTTAAGAAAACACAATGCTAATCACATTGGATTTTTAAAACTTCAGGCTTCTATTATGCTTTGATAGTACATATGTAAACATTACAATATATGTTTGATCAGTAAGTTATACCACAAACGAAATGAAATGGCCAATTTCTAAATTCTAAACGTACCACGGACCTGACAGAGAATGACTAATATTAACAGGATTATGTCTTGATATAAGATATGAGCCAAAAAAAGACATGCTAATGCTATGGGTACAAATCATTTACTTCGTAAAATAACTTGATGAGAAACTAATGCTATGATGCAGGATAGAATGGAAAAATTTACAAGCTGTGTATGCAGAATAGCTGAGCATGAAAGCTCCTTGGAACTAATATGTAGCTCACACTTAAAATGTATCATATAATTATATAAATACGATGAGAGGAACAAAGACAAAATAGCATCATCTGATATCACAAGAAAATGCATTGGTACTTCTATTCTAGAATCAAAACTAGAAAAAAAAATCAGGATGGTACCAATTCGTGGCAGCGTCCTCAACGATTCACAATAGCGATAGGTACAGCTCACAAGGACCCCTGTCTTCTCAAAGTTGACGTCTGCTGACCTCCGCCGCAAGCCTCACCTCCTGCTCAGATCGAACTCGAAGAGGCCTGAACCACGTCTGCCCGGTCGTCCACCGTGATTCTCGATTTGGAGACTCAGTTTGTGGGGTACGGAGAACATGGGTTAGCTGATTTCGGTGGATTCCTAGAGCGAGTGCAGACGACCAGATTTGTGGAACCTGGGAGCGGAGACTAACTCATGATCAAGGTTTCCTGATCATGAAAATTGGATGTTGTTAATAACAGGGTCATTTCATTAGAAGAATGATATGATGAACACTCACACCCATATATAGTATGAATAGCAATACGATCAAGTTATCAAGTTTCATTGCTATATCAGACTCATATGAAGTAGTTCTAATCCTTAGACCATGAGATCATGTTAATCACTGATACCAGAAGGGTACTTTGATGATATCAAACGTCACTCCGTAACAGGGTGATTATAAAGGTTGATTGGGTACTCTAAAAGTATTAGTTGAGGCTCATGGATCAAGAGTGAAATTTATCCGACCCGATGACATGGAGATATTCTCTGGGCCCTCTCGGTGATGTTGCATTGACACCGCTTGCCCTATGTACAACTACTATGTTAGGAGAATATGAAATTGGGATAATATTCAAGTTGTACACAATTAATAACTGTACCTTCTTAACTACTAAAATTATTTCAGCACTGAATTCATTAGTTAATAGATCAACTGCATCCCAAAGTCTTAAAAACTTGAACTTGATTTTTCAGGGCTCGTTTCTGGTAGACAATGCACTTAGGAGTGTCGGTAACATATATGTGGAGGCAACTGAAACAGAAGTGCAAACGTTAATATATAACACATAATACAATGATAATGATATTTATTATTGACATAGAGATTTTTTTTAATAGTTGATGTCCAGGATTTATGCATTTGTTCATTGCAAGTAAGATCAAAAGAGAAACGTAGATGGCTAGCTCAATTGATAAGAATAGCTTTGCTGATTGCAATTTTTGTCCATCTTGATGGATTTTTACACCCGGATTTACCATCATGTTGCACTATGTAGCTGCCTGTACTTAGTTGAGAGAAAATGATACCAATCCAGGATCTGCTAGTTGTGGCTAGATTGATAACCAATGAGATAAAAACAGGAAAGGAGATTTATGGGATTTATGGGCTTGACATGAGGTATGATTGTGAATTTCAGGACGTTTGATCTCTGGAAAGCGGAAAGCTTGCCAAGTTGTCGATCTTTGGGGAGCGTTGACTTGTTGCAAGAGTCAAAAGCGTCAACTTTCTTCAAGAAATCTGTGAGATATGTACGTGCAAGATACCTATAAAAATCATTATTAGTATGTAATTATTTTACGAAAGGGTTGATACTTTGCAAAGCTGATGATGCTAATCACATGTGTGTATAAAAGGACATCCGTGTCTACCTACGTACCAGTGCTACAGGAAGCCTTACGCGCTGCAGTGCACGCGTCATTGCTGCTCGAAGCAGCCTGGGTCGTCGGCCGGCAGCTATTTCATGAGCGCCGAGCGGTCGACGATGGCGGTGCCGTACACGCCGGGCAAAAATCATCCCTGTCAAATTTGGGTAAAGCATATTCTTTTATAACATTTTGTATGTAAGTATATGCGAGACAATCCTTAACACAATAAAGATGACAACCACGAAGGATGCTATTAATATCAAGAGCACTCATATCTACCATAGAAGTCTTTCTAGATAACTCTTCGCACCCCAAAAATAAAGTAAACTCATCATGCTGATTGGGAGTGATCTTGTCATCACAAGACAAAATTGCAGCTTGTTTACATGTTCTTTGATCTCTCAAGAATTTGGAAGTTCTATTCATGGGCATTCTTTAAGTGTCTTTCTAGCTTGTTTCATGAGATTCTCTATTTCCACCAAGGCGTGTCCTTGCTTCCGTGAAGCTGCCATGAAAATTATAGGATAGTTCAAAACTTTTTATGGGATTTATGGGCTTGACATGAGGTATGATTGTGAAATTTCAGGACGTTTGATCTCTGGAAAGCGGAAAGCTTGCCAAGTTGTCGATCTTTGGGGAGCGTTGACTTGTTGCAAGAGTCAAAAGCGTCAACTTTCTTCAAGAAATCTGTAAGATATGTACGTGCAAGATACCTATAAAAATCATTATTAGTATGTAATTATTTTACGAAAGGGTTGATACTTTGCAAAGCTGATGATGCTAATCACATGTGTGTATAAAAGGACATCCGTGTCTACCTACGTACCAGTGCTACAGGAAGCCTTACGCGCTGCAGTGCACGCGTCATTGCTGCTCGAAGCAGCCTGGGTCGTCGGCCGGCAGCTATTTCATGAGCGCCGAGCGGTCGACGATGGCGGTGCCGTACGCCGGGCAGCAGTCAAATACGACTGACGTCGTATGCCGAGCAACAATACAATACTAAAGATACATACCTGGCCATATTTATGATGCAAGTCCCCGATCTGACCTAGATCAGGAGCTGTCAACGTCAGGCAAATCTCCGATCGATCGTTGAGGTTGTATGTGCACCGGTGGTCTGCTGGCATCGGGCCATCAAATTAGAGATCTATTCACTGATGTGCATGCACCTGGAGTATGGCGTTTAGCTGAGGACACCGGGACATTAGGGACGGCGGCGGCGAGCATGAGGTCGTATTTTTTCTATCGATTTAAGAGCCTGCGACCTTTTTAGGTAATTGAAATATCAAAGGGGTACGGGAAACATTACGAATGGTATCGGTGGGTAATTTTCTTTACCCTGCATGTCAAAAGATTATTTGTAATATCCATCGGCTGTTATCGACTAATTAGTTAAATTGATGGCTGGATGTTTCTGATTTTTGTGAGAATTTCTTGATAATTTCTCTATTTTCTGGTAGCCCGTAATTTCTGGTAGCCCGTAATGTACTTTTAATATATAATAGATTACCTACGCTGACGGTATTTCTAGGCCGTCGGCGTATGCCTTTTTTCATGTAGTGATTTTCTGTGGTCCTAAAAACATATTTTTACTGATGGTCCCATGATATAACATAATTTTGAAAAAAGAACTTTTTAATATGTCAAAATCTGTTGGCAGCTGTTACAATTAATCAAGTGATAATTTACCTTGTAGAATATCCAAAACTTAAAGTAGGAAATGTTGTATAAAATGTAAATTTATTTATTGTAGTCCAAATATTCTAATTTTTGTACTAATTGTTCCCTTATAAAACAATAATCTGGAAATGCCATTTCTTTAGCATGTGGAAAGCATATGGAAACTTGTACGGTCTGGGAAATAAACATATTATTGATATTTTTTGACACGAGAATAACGTCTAGAGGATGGCTACTTCAAGGAGGAGCAGAGTAGCGTGCACTCACGCGCTAGGTAAAGAAAAGAAATGCGGGCGTGCAAGTGTCACAAAAAATAAAAAGATAGGAAAATATTAGTCTCTTCGAGAAACAAAGTACAAGATCCCTAATACATGTGCTCCGTGGCCTGCTAGCACGGCAGCCTGACTGTGGCGATTGCCACATCCTGGTTCCCGAGGCATCGGAAGTTACCCGATTAATTATCCCGCGGTTACACCGCGAGACACCTTCGATTAAGCTGTATGGTCGTCTTCATCATCTTCGCCCCGCTTCACGTTCTCAATGCATGATATAGTTCTGATGATGTATGTGGGCAGCGGCAGAACCCGCGTCATTGTCGGTACACACGCCACAAGTACCTTTGCTCCGGCGATGCCTGCCCTGGCTGTCGCACCTCGTCGGTCTTGATGGCGTTGATGTAGTTGGGGCTTGAAGTAGTATGGGTCCGGTTGGCTAGGACGTCTTGACAACCAACAGCCTCGTATGGGTGCGTAAGGGGTATGCCTTGTGGGTGTAAGTTGTTGGTGGAGATCGGCGTTTGTATGAAACCGACGCACACATACAAAACTCGGTGCATCTAGAGTGGTCAGCGCCTCGTCCTGGCCTGACGCCAAGTTCATGGTTGCCAGCATGGTCGATGACTCTATCTCACGAGCCAATTGAGCAGGTCCGGCGACACCGTCATCTCTTCTCGCCTCATTGCCCTTGTGTGGGACGGTGCCTCGTCTTGGTCTGACGCCAAGTCCATGACTATCGACGTAGCCAAGGACGCCGTTTCCTGGTGCTCGTGAAGAACTAGTGTCGGAAGAGACGACTTGCCTCGACAGGCACCCACCTTGAAGGGGTATCTCTCATGAGAGTAAGTCGATGGAAATCGGCGTTGGTGTAAAATCAACATACGCATACAAGTCGGCGCAGCTACTGTGGTCAGCGCCTCGTCCTGGCCTGACGTTAAGCCCATGGCGCGGTCGATGGCGCCGTCTCACGGGATCAATGTGGTGGTGTCAAAGGCGCCATCTTGCTCGCGTCGAAGAAGTGATGCAGCCCATCTCCTAGGATGATGCTAGCGGCGCACGGCCACTGCGGCTCCAAGTCGGCCACATGAGTTGTTGGCGCACATATTCATCCATGTGCATGGGACATGCATGGTGTGTCATCGCGTGCTTGTTTGGCTTGGGTGTGAACTGTGTAGTGGTGCACACAAGGCATCCGCGCACACATAGCTAGTCGGCCATCCGTGCTTGTATGTGCTTCTTGCATTCTTGCATGTCATGTACGTCTTGGGCAGGGCCGCGTTTACTCCCATACGCTGGTCTGCTTCCGTACGCCGCTTCTATAGGCCAGGCATGGAGTTACACCTACCGGTGGTAACTTCATCCCAACAAAATAGTAAAAGGGTTTTAAAGTGGGTGAACATCAGCACTGCACACCCAGGGGACAGCATCAGAACATAAGCACACCCATAAAAACATCAAGCACAAGATATCATCACAAACTCTCACGTTTATTGTGTCATGGGTCCATTTTAGCAGTACATCCAGCACTATACAAAACTAAGGTTACTTCTCATAGCAAACCCGGCAGTAGCAAATTCCATCCAAAACGCCGTTACAGTGGGAATACCAGCTTTTGGCATGACCTTCGTCAAAGATCTTTTTGCAAGGTTTCTCGCATGTTTGCTTTATGCATAAGTAGAGACAATTTCTGTCTTCCCAGCAGCGCTCTGTTCCCATAAAACATAGGTATATGTGATCAAACGAGGAGCATGACCAAAAGTGGATATCATATACATGGACGACCCAAAAACTCGAATATTATCAAACAATAGCATGTGGTGTGCATCACATATCTTTTTTTTTTGGATTACATGCATCACATATCTCAAAGACCGTAAATAATTTTTAAAAAAGTAATCTTAAAAGAGATGGCGAAGGCAGTCTCCATCCCAAAACTTCACAATCTTTTATACTGATTTTGTAGGGGAATCATAGTATACCAATAGCAATGGTGTATACGGAGAAAAAGATCATACCTGCATAAATAGGACTTCCCAGCAACAGTAGCGCCAAGAGAAAATAAACACCAGCAGGCCTTCCGTCCATTTTTTTAATACCACACTCCAATTGCACTGTCCGATTTTTTTCCTTCGTGGTACTAAAATATATATGTGTGTAAGGTCGCATATGTGAGTACATAATACAGTCTCATTTATAGACTCCCGAATAGGAGACAGTGGAAGACAGAGATATGTTCTAAAATTGAAGAAGATATACATTTGATGTACTATTAACATACCATTATGGCCTTTCCATAAAATAGCTAAAATAGGCAATACTCCATATCAAGGATTTGGTGTACATGGGTACAAGCGAGAACCATATCAAGGATCTACATTTAATATAGTGATTTATAGACGTGATACCTGTATGATAAATGAGAAATAGCAAAGTAAATAATAGTAGTAAATATATAGTACGGTGGAATCACTAGTAGAAAAACGGTCTATAGTCCCGGTTGGTAAGGGCCTTTAGTCCCGGTTGTAGCAACCGGGACTAACAAATCGGGACTAAAGGTCCCCCTCTTTAGTCCCGGTTGTGCCACAACCCGGGACTAAAGGTTCTCCACGTAGCCACCCTGAGCGCTGCGGGCTGGAGAACCCTTTAGTCCCGGTTGGTAACACCAACCGGGACTAAAGGTCATTTTGCTATTTTTAAATATTTTCGAAAAAAGTTTTAGATTTTTTTGAATTTTCCTATTTTCGGATTTTTGATTTGTTTGACAGTTTTCCCTCTAATCTCTAATCACCACCCCTCTAATCTCTAATCACCACCCCTATTCTCATGTCAAAGTATATACTCGTGGTCCCACTTCCCGGCCGGTCACCCATCCTCACACTGCTCCACTCTCAGCACGCTTAACTTCTCCATTCCGTCCCTACTAGCTTCCAAGACTGCGCTCGCGACTTCTTGATAATACTATGCTATGAATTGTATTAACCCTTAGACTTTGATAACATATAATTTTACTTTTTTTAATTCCAAATAATTTGAAAAATAAGCAACAATGATTAAGTAATAATGAGCATCAATAAATTTCAAAAAATATTTATGCATAATTTAAATATTAATTTTAAACTCAAAATATTCAAAAAATAAAAAAAAAATCAAAAATCTTAAAAAATTCCAAAATAATCTAAAAACTTCAAAATAACTAAAAAGTAGAAGAAACAACTAAAGAAATTTAAAAATATTTTTAAAAATCATTTTTTTCTCATTTTTCTAGCAAAATCTAAAATCTTCCTGCTTTCATATTTCCCTTTGGAATTTTGAGAAAGTAGAATTTGTGCAAACGGCCTTCGGCTGTTGAAATCGGATGTAAAATTTTGTGTAGATAATTTTTCATGTTTTATACATTTTTTTTCGAGTCCGTATGCAAAAGTTAGAGCCGTTTTAATTCGGAACAACCTTTTTTTGCAAAAAAATTCAAATTTTCAAATTTTCCATAAAAGTTAGTTGCATGAGGTACATGCATGTCAAAGGATTTTGAAATTTGAAGTTTTTATCATTTTCGTTTATTTTTTTTAGACGTTTTTCTGCGGGGGGGAGGGGGGGTAGGCATGAGAGGAAAATTGGGGGAGACCCTTTAGTCCGGGTTGGTAACACCAACCGGGACTAAAGGGTGAGGCTTTAGTCCCGGTTGGAGACACCAACCGGGACTAAAGGTCACTAACCCTTTAGTCCCAGTTCGTATTTCCAACCGGGACTAAAGGTCCCGTTTGAACCGGGACAAAAGATTCTTGGCCCACATAGTCTTTTGAATCGGGACTAATGCTCACATTAGTCCCGGATCAAAACACAACCGGGACTAAAACTTAAATTCGCCCTGGACATTAGGCCTGTTTTCTACTAGTGAATCTTCAAGCTAACAAATGCATCCTACTATCTTGTACTACCACTAGTATAGATCAGGCCTTCACACATGGCCGAATCAGTCTGTCGCACACGGTTGGCCAGACCGTCTCCACGGAGGATTGTGCGACAGGCCCTTGCAAAGGAAACAATTTCTTTAATCGTGTGTGATAGGTAAAATGTCGCACATCGTTTTCGCCCAGATAGCGTTTGTGAATCTGAGGGCGTTCACAAACGAATTTTTATGCTTAGCCGTTGGTATAGTTTGAGATCGCAAATGTTTTATTACTAGATGGGCTGGCGCGCTTTGCCGCGCTCGTCTGTTGCCCGTTTTTGCACCATATCTTTTGCTGTGTCTTAGTGTTCCGTTTCGTGTATTAGCATGGATTTACACTGTGCAAAGCTGGTCGGTGAGAGTGGTGGTCGACGCTCGTAGTGCATTGTGATAGCTATGCATGCGAGCTCTGATGGAAGGCGTGCGTGGCGTTTGCCCCGCGTGCATTGTCGTGGTTTCGTCAACAGATCTGCCATAGGGGTAGGTGTATGGCGGTTTGTGGAAGGGGGTGAACACGGCGGAGCGATCCGGGACGGTGGTAGCATGAGTTTACCCAGCTTCAGATCCCGCAACGGTGGCGAGACCCTACGTGCTACTATAATTCACTATATGGCAACAAGTGCTCAGTTACAATGATGAGGTTGGCTGTATCGCTATGCGATTGGCCGTATGACTAAGTTGTGCTTCAAGGGCTTCTCCACGCCGGCTTATAAAGGCGCCTGGCGTGGGCAACATGATGGTACCGGAGCGGATACAACTTGGAGTCCTAGACTAAGTCCTATGCGTGTACTACAAGGCAACCCGCCATGGGCATGTCTGCGGATCCGCCATAAGCTCCTGCGTCCAATACCGCCATGGTCTTTCCAGCAACTGGGCCGCCCGATAGGCAATCCGCCATACCACCCCGATGGGCCACCCTGGCTTGCTGGTTTAGGACTACATCGCTGGTATACCTATTTGGTATATCCCCAACAGTAGCCCCCATAGAACTTCAAGATCGCCATCTCCATCCGCCATGCCTTGCTTTTGGTGAAATCCATCCGTCATAGCTCGTCTTCTTTTTAGCGTCTGGATGGCGGTTCTTGATGTTCCTCTTTTCTCCATATCTCAATCCACCGTAGATAGCGGATTATGCGACGTAGTTTCAATTCAGCGAGATTTCTGGGATCCGTGGGATCATACCATAAAAATCTGCCATAACTTTCAGCACGTAGTTCCTTCTAGGGCAAGATTCACAACACACGTACTGTTCAACAATAGTTATTGTTTTACCCTTGGACACGTGTAGCCAATCTAGGGTTTCACGATCAGGATGAATGGTCCTGATGGTGGGCATGAATCTCGAGGCCCGGGGCCTATATATACCCCGGCTGCTCACCCCCAGCCGGTTCACACTTCATTCACCCCCGCGCATTCTCTCTCCTCAGGGCCACCACGAGAGCTCCGCGATCTCCGACGAGCCACCGCCCGGAGCTTCTCGCCGCCGGTCACTTTTCCGCCGGAGCAGTTCATCCAAGCACAGAGCACATTTCATAGCGGGAGTCAGCCTCTATTCGCCGCCGCCATGAACTCTGGATATCCTTCCCGCCATCCTTCCAAAGCTAAGGAGGAAGATTCTCCTCTGCAGCAATCTACCCAGACCTCACATCCTCTAATGACGGATTCTTATCCGGAGGACATCACGTCCGAAGCAGAGGAGGAAATAATGGGATAGACCGCAGAGGAGGCTGCAGAAGAAGAAATTGAAGGCGGAGCCGAGGAAGAAGAGCAAGATGATGGAGCCCAAGCTGAAGAAGAGCAGATTCCCAGAAACCTTCACGGGTACTAGGTAAAATGCCACGTCAAAGATATTCACGTCCAAGTTCTAGAGAACGAGGGCACCGTGGCCCCTCAAGCAGAGTCCCACTGGCGGACTGACTTCAAAGCCTTGGTGCCGGCCCCAAACTCCACCGAGATTGTTGATGTCTACACACGCTTCTGTTCTTGTAGATAGTGTTGGGCCTCCAAGTGCAGAGGTTTGTAGAGAAGCAACAAGTTTCCCTTAAGTGGATCACCTAAGGTTTATCGAACTCAGGGAGGAAGAGGTCAAAGCTATCCCTCTCAAACAACCCTGCAATTACGATACATAAAGCCTCTTGTGTCCACAACACACCCAATACACTTGTCGGATGTATAGGTGCACTAGTTCGGCGAAGAGATAGTGAAATACAAGTGGTATAGATGATTATAAGTAGTAAATGCAATCTGGAATAAAAATGGCAGCAAGCAAACAAGTAACAAAACAGCAAGTAAACGGTGCGCAAAGCTTGGAAACAAGGCCTAGGGATCATACTTTCACTAGTGGACACACTCCCAACAAATATAACATAATTGAACAAATAAATAACTTCTCTTCACCATGCTACTCTGAATTACTCTCCTATTGAATAACACTAATCATTGCGTAGTGGCTACAGAAGCACCCCTTAAAGTTCATCAAGTACTTGACAAACACCGCTCATAGAGATATCCAAATCAAATCACAACTCAAGATAAATATTATTGCAACTTAGACCAAGTACTAACACGGTGCACACACTGTCAACATTACACCATGAAAGGAGGAATAGACCACTTCAATACTATCATAGTGATAATTATTCTCATAATCCATAAGAGATCAAAATCGTAGCCTAGACCAAGTACCACCACGATGCACACACTGTCACCGTTACACCATGGCAGGAGGAATAGATTACTTTAATAACACCACTAGAGTACACATAACGATGAAGAGTAGCATCTACTTATTCAACATGATACAAAGCTCACGATCACATAAAGATCACATCATGGGAGAGAGAGGTGAACCACATAGCTACCGGTAGAGCCCTCAGCCCTGGGGGAGAACTACTCCCTCCTCATCATAGGAGACAATAAGGTTGATGGACATGGCGGTGAGGACGATGGAGATGGCTCCGAGGGCACTTCCCCGTCCCGGCAGGGTGCCGGAACAGAGACTTCTGTCCCCCGAAATTTGGATTCGACGGCGGCGGCGCTGCGGAACTGTTTTGGAAATTTCGCCGACCGCTCTAGGGTTTTCTGTCCCGAGGCTTTATATAGGCGAAGGGGTGTCGTCAGTGGGCTGCCAGGGACTCCTCACACATAGGGGGCGCAGCCAGGGCTTGGGCCACACCGCCCTGGTGTGTGGGGCCCTCGTGGCCCCACTCTGCCTCCTCTTCGGCTCTCTGGAAGCTTCCGGGAAAAATAAGACTTCTGGAACTTGTTTCGTCCAATTCCGAGAATATTTCCTATGTAGCTTTTCTGAAACACAAAAACAGCAGAAAACAGGGAACTGGCACTGTGGCATCTTGTCAATAGGTTAGTTCTGGAAATCGCATAAAAACGCCACGAAGTGTAACGAAACACAAGACAAATGGTGTAAAAACAAGCATGGAGCATCAAAAATTATAGATACATTTGAGACGTATCAGCATCCCCAAGCTTAACTCCTGCTCGTCCTCGAGTAGGTAAGTGATAACAAAAGAAATAATTTTTGAGGTGACATGCACCATCACAAACTTGATCATATAGGTAAAGCATTGAGTGCTGAGATCAAAGAACTTAAAACATGGGCATGAAAGACATAATCTTGATAATAGAAACTTAGCAACCATGTTATAACATGAAAATGAGCACAAACAAAAGATCATGAAAATGAAACAATGAAAGTCAAACGTGTGTTCAAATCATAAGGAAAAACATACAAATGGTTTTCAGCTTGTCCCTCATGGAGTAGCAAAACATAAATGCATAGGACACCTTCAAGTTTAAGAGGGTGACTAGATACAAATAATTTAAGAACAAGTGAAACCATAGTCATGAATCAATCAATGAAAACTTTGGGACAATGCACATTATACTCAGAATGACAACTATGCTCTCTTAATGGTGCATAAAGATAGAAGGTGGTGACTCAACATAAAAGTAAAAGAAAGGCCCTTCGCAGAGGGAAGCAGTGATTAAACATGTGCTAGAGCTTTTCATTTGTAAAACAGAGAGATAAAAATTGGTTTTGAGAGGTGGTTGTCTTTGTCAACGACTGGCAATGGGGTTCTTACTATCTTCCATACAAAAATGAAGCAAGTTTTTGAGAGAGAGATTGGCACTTTTGTGCTCTTTTATAAAGCTTGGCACTCCTCCCCACCTTTTTTTCTTTCTCAAACCATGGCTAACCGATTCCATCGGGTGCCCACCAACATTCACATACCATGGAGGAGTGCCTATTTCTTTCTTTTTTTCTTTTTTTTTCTTTTTGGAATAAACAATATGGAAGATAGCAAATCCGACCACTACGTCCCCATGAGCTGAAAACAGTGTCACAAAACGAGAAGTATTTTGAAGGTTTTTTGAAAGGTAGCACATGAAAATTTACTTGGAATGGCTTACAAATACCATGCATAGGAATTTATAGTGGACACAATGGCAAACTTGGTTTCTAGGAGTTGGATGCACGAGTAGAGCTCATACTCAGTAAAAAATGAGGACTAGAAAAAGACTGGGAGCGACCAACTAAGAGAGCAATAACGGCCATAATCATGCAAAGCGACAAAGCAACATTAAAAGAACCATAAGATGGCATCAAAAGTCAAAAACTAAATGATCATAGAGGCTATAGGCGACTTATTTTTGTAGTCAACATGGTGTAAGCATGTGCCAAGTCAACCCAAATAAAGCATCCAAGGAGAAAAACAAATAAGTGCTTCCATATAATAAAAACAACACATGATTTTTTCAAAGGCTCATTAAGCAATCTCAGTCATTTGAGACAAGTCATGCTACAGCAAAACCACTAAGCATACTATCAAAAAGACACCAAACATGACATGCAAAAGCCTAGGCCGCAGTCTACACACGCTCCTTCTTGTACCACTTTTTTGCATGAAACTTTTTCTCTTTTCCAACACCATTCAAACCTTTTTGAGAAAACTCTTTTGAGGAAAACCAACATATACCAGAGGTCCAAATATACCTTGATGCAAATATAAAACAATATCTGAACAAAAATCAAGGCGAAAAATGCAAGCTAAACGCAGTAGCAGAAAAAGAGAACACTCATTGAACGATAAGAGTGAAAACTAGAGTGTTCTTGGCAAATGAAAAGCGAGCTCATCTCCTCCAAAAGAAACATGATGTGATCTTACCATTTATTGCAGCAAACAAAACAAAAGAAAACTGAAAGCAAAAACAACTGACGCTCCAAGAAAAACGCATAATGCATGAAGCAATAAAAATATAGTGTCTTGAAAGGTGACCTGATTTTTGCCGATAAAGAAGGGGTGCCTCGGGGGCATCCCCAAGCTTTGATGCTTGTACCTCTTGGATATTTCTTGGGGTGACATGGGCATCCCCAAGCTTGAGCTTTTGTCCATTCTTCATCTCATCTCATCATTCTCCAATCCCTACACTTGAAAACTTCCTTCATACAAAACTAAACACAATTCTATTAGCAACATTAGTGTAAGCATAACATATAATCAACCTCTTTTTGCTTCAGGTTTCAACCTAAAACGACCACATATTAAGCATATACTACTGTAGCAACTTCCGCAAACGTTCCGTGATCAAAAGAACTAAAAAAGAAAGCGATAAAGCAGCAAACACAAATATTGGCAGAAATCTGTCAAAACAGAACAGCTGACAAATGTCGAATTTTTTAGGGGTTTTATGTTGCTCAAATCAAAAAGTGTTCAACTAATGAAAGTTTGTATATAACCTGGGGCATATGCACAAGAAATCTCAGGTCCAAAAGATGTACAGAGAATTTTCACGAATTTTTACGGTGCAGCACCGAAAACTGTTTTAGGACAGCAACATCCCCAAATCTTACCTCACTCAAATTAGAGGCTTATATTGGCACAAAAACGAAATAAAAAGGATAAGGAGCGGTTATTACAGTAGTAATAACTTCCAAGACTCAAATAAAAGAAAAAGTACTGAAAATAAAACAATGGGTTATCTCCCAAGAGTGTTTTTCTTTAACGCCTTTGAGCTAGGCACAGTAATTTGCAAAGATGCTCATGTGTGCGCCATATAAGAGCTTGAGGCAAAGGCGCCATATAGGAACTTAAAGCAATAGAGAGCATCAAAAAGCAAATGTGAAAGACATTTAAATCTAAACCACTTCCTATGAAAAATAGTCTTGTAAAGAGACAAGTCATGAAAGCGCAAAGCAAAAAGCATAGGAAGGCAAAACAAGTACAACTTCAAGAATTACAACATAAATAGGGAAAACTCAATATTGTTGAGATCCATCAAACCATGTTTCCCTCTCATAGTAACTTTCAGTAGCATCATGAATAGAACTAACAATATAACTATCACATAAAGCATCCCTATCATGAACCACATGCATAAAAGAATTAATACTCCCCACATGAACAATCGTAGTAGGAGCAGATTCAATAGAATAATTATTTTCATCACCATAATCATCAAAAATAGGAGGCATATTGTAATCATAACTAATTTTCTCCTCAAAAGTAGGTGAACTGAAAATATTATACCCATCATCATAACCATCATAAACTAGAGGTTTAGTATCATCAAAAACTAGAGAACAGCTATTTCGCAAAGCATACTCATCAAACATATCATCATAAGAAGGAACATGGATAGTACTAATGGTACAACAATTATTAACCTTAGAATCGGTACCAAAAAGATTTTCAATATCAAAAGTAGAGTGCTTTTCCCAATCATGATCACTAACATAGGTAACAGGCATAGGAACATCACATAGGGGAGATAAAATATCATCAGAGCAAACTTTCTCCACTAAAGCTGGGGAACTAAAAATATCATGCTTAACAAAACCAGCTTCCCCAAGCTTAGACTTTTCTAAAGCATTAGCAATAACGGTGTTCAAAGCATTCATACTAACAACACTATTAGCATGCAAATTAAGCTCCAAAGGTTTTTCAATTTTCTCTTCAAACACTTCATATCTAAACTCAGGAAAAAGACTAAAGAACTCTTTGTTTTCCATTAGGCATAACTAGTGAAAATAAAAACAAGAAACAAAAAGATGTAATTGCAGAATCTAAAGGAAATAACTCCGAGCACTCACACAGGAGGATGCGAGTACCTTTTACCTTACCTCCCCGGCAACGGCGCCAGAAAAGAGCTTGATGTCTACACACGCTTCTGTTCTTGTAGACAATGTTGGGCCTCCAAGTGCAGAGGTTTGTAGAGCAGCAGCAAGTTTCCCTTAAGTGGATCACCCAAGGTTTATCGAACTCAGGGAGGAAGAGGTCAAAGCTATCCCTCTCAAACAACCCTGCAATTACGATACATAAAGCCTCTTGTGTCCACAACACACCCAATACACTTGTCAGATGTATAGGTGCACTAGTTCGGCGAAGAGATAGTGAAATACAAGCGGTAGTAATGATTATAAGGCTTGGGTGTGTTCTGCTCGGGGTGGTGCCAGAACTGCTCTAACTTTGGCAAAGGCCCACTACCCCGAGCTGGACCTGGACTTGATCACCTCCGGCATCCCGGAGAGCGGCGAGGACGGAGCGCCGGTGGACGAGGCCGCCATCCGGTAGAGCGTGCTAGGATATGATCAGCTTTGTGCCCTGGGCACTCAGCTGAATGTATATTATGAAGCGTACGATCTACCAGGGTCTCCAAGCCAAGCTTCGGCGTCGGTCTCTACAGCCACTACTGGTGCTGATGGCGATGATGATGTCACCTCTGCTGTTCCGCCATCCTGAGTTATACCCTGCAATGTGGCAGGACGAAACAATGCATCAATTCGGCCCCTGAGTGGGTCTGTAAGTTTAAACTTTAAACTGCGTGCATGCTTGTACTGTGCCTGATCTGACTGTGGCAGATCAGAGAATGCTTTTGAACTTGTGGCACAGTTTTATCAAGTCTTTTAAGTGGTTATGTGCGAAAAAACTGCCAGGCCTATTTTTATGCAACTTGCAGCAGTTTAACATGCTCAAAAAGCAACACTTTGAAAAAGTTTTCACGCGTAGGATTATGCAATCCGCCATCTGGCTCTTTGTGCTTGACTTTTCATGAGATGGCGGAATCTTCGCACGAACAATCTGCCAAGGCGATGATACTTTAATAGCAACTGTCCAAAACCCTTAGCAGATAGCGGCTTAGATCGTCAAAAAGTTACTACTCGGGAATCCACACAAAGAGCATCAGCTGGAGATTAAAACATAAATATGCTATGCGGACCGCTTATGGCGGATTTAAAAGACACAAGTGCAGAGCACAATTGCGCAAAGGTTCCACACGATCTAAATGAACAATAAAGGAGGTAAAAGACTCAGAAAAAATCAAGAGTGAACCAGATGCTTTATTTCATTGATCATATAGAGGTTCCTGTTACATAGCCTAGATAAGTGCTAAGTGTAGAAAGGACGTAGCTGTGCGATGTTCCATGGATGATCTGTTTTGTCATAGATATCGTCAGGGTCTCTTCGTTTGCGCTTCTTACTAGGTCGCTTATCTAGCTCGCGAACATCAACGAGGTAGTAGGAACCATTTAGTAAAGCTTTGCTAATGACGAAGGGTCCTTCCCAAGGCGGGGATAGCATGTGTGACTTCTACTGTTTGAGGCGTAGCACCAGGTCCCCTTCTTTGAACGAGCGTTTGCGAACTCGGCGGCTGTGATAGGGGCGGAGGTTCTGCTGGTAGATGGCGGATCTCTGGGCTACTAGGTCTCGTTCTTCTTCCAGCAGGTCCACGGATAGTTGTCTGGACGCTTCTGCATCTTCCTCCTCATAGGCCTCGACTCTTGGAGAATCGTACTGGACATCACTTGGCAGGATTGCCTCTGCTCCGTAGACTAAGAAGAAAGGGGTGAGGCCTGTTGATCTGTTTGGTGTGGTCCGTAGACTCCATAGCACAGATGACAACTCTTCTGCCCAGGCTCCTACTGCTCTATGTAGCGGTGCTTCTAGGCGTGGCTTGATCCCTGACATAATTAGTCCGTTGGTCCTTTCAACTTGGCCATTGGACTGTGGATGTGCCACAGATGCAAGGTCAAGGCGGATTCCGTTGTGATGGCAGTATTCTTCAACTTCTCCCTGAGACAAGTTAGTGCCGTTGTCGGTGATGATGCTATGTGGGATGCCGAATCTAACCACAATGTCCTTGACAAATTTTAGGGCGGTTTTACCATCAAGTTTCCTGATGGGCTTAGCTTCCACCCACTTCGTGAATTTGTCTACCGCTACCAAGAGGTGCATAAATCCCAAAGGTGCTATTTTTAGCGGACCCACCATGTCCAGCCCCCAGACCGCGAAAGGCCAAGTTATAGGTATCGTGTGCAGTGCTGTGGCGGGCATGTGGGTTTGCTTGGAGTACATCTGGCAACCTTGGCAGAGCTCCACGATACGGTCTGCATCTGCCTTGGCTGTTGGCCAGTTGAACCCATGGCGGGATGCCTTGGCTACTAGGGATCTGGCGGCGGCGTGATGCCCACATTCGCCTTCGTGGATCTCCCTTAGTATTTCAATTCCATCCACTTGGGATATGCACTTCATGAATACTCCTGAGGTGCTTTGCTTGTAGAGCTAGCCATCTATGATGGTGTACGCTTTTGCTCTACGCTCGATTTGTCTCTTTTGGAGTTCGTCTTCGGGTAGTTTCTTGTTTGTCAGATACTCCAGGTAGGGCTCTGCCCATGGCGGGTTGCTTGGCAAAACCGCCGTAACGGGGGAGCTTGCTAGTTCCGGACTTTCTGGATCCACCATCTTGACCGATGGTATGTGTAGGTGCTCGAGGAATATGCTTGGCGGGACTGCCTTGCGGCTAGACCCTAGCTTGGACAGGGTGTCGGCTGCCATGTTATCTTCTCGCCGTACGTGCTTTATGTCGTAGCCGAGGAAACTTTTGGCCATCTCGTCCACTTCATCTCTGTAGGCCGCCATGACTTCGTTCCAAGCCTTGTATGTGCTAGCCACCTGCTGAGCGACAAGGTCAGAGTCTCCGCAACACATTATATGTTGTACGCCGACCTCCTTTGAAACGCGTAGCCCGTGCAGGAGCACTTCATACTCCGCGATGTTGTTGGTGGTGGGAAAGTGGATTTGGAGGACATAGCTGAGCTCATCTCCCTTAGGAGATTTGAGTGTGACTCCAGCCCCCGAGCGGTGTAGCAGCTTTGATCCATCAAAGTGCATCACCCAATGCTCTGGTTCTGGGACAGGCGTGATCTCCTGCGCCTCCTTCCAATCCGCCATAAATTATGCCAAAGCCTGAGACTTGATGGCGGTGCGAGGCTTGTAGTCGATGTTGAAGGAGGCCAGTTCGATGCCCCACTTTGCAACTCGTCCTGTTTTGTCGTTGTTGTTGATGATGTCCTTCAGTGGAGCCTTGCTCACCACTGTGATCTTATGGTCATAGAAGTAATGCCGTAACTTACGAGAAACTAGGAAAACTCCGTATGCCAACTTTTGGTAGTGAGGGTAGCGCTGCTTGGATTCCGTCAGGACCTCGCTGACATAGTAAACTGGTCTCTGTATGCCATACTCCTGTGCTTATTCCTTGCATTCTACTACGATGACGATGCTGACGAACCTGTTGGTTGCCGCCATGTATAGTAACATGGGCTCCTGGTCTTCGGGAGCTACTAGGACTGGTGCAGTGGATAGCACTCTTTTCAGATCCTTGAGTGCAGCGTCGGCCTCGTCGGTCCAGACGAATTCATCTAATTTCTTCATCAGCTTGTAGAGTGGCAAAGCCTTCTCGCCAAGACGAGTGATGAATCTGCTCACTGCTGCCACGCAGCCTGTGAGTCGTTGTACGTCCTTCAAGTCATTAGGCCAGGAGATTTCGAGGATGGCCTTGATTTTCTTCGGGTTGACTTCAATACCGCAGTGGGAGATGATGAATCCTAGGAGTTGTCCAGCTGGTACCCTGAAGACGCACTTTGTGGGGTTGAGCATCATGTTGTATTTCCTTAGGTTGTTAAAGGTCTCCTGCAAATCCGCTCTAAGGTCATCCTGCTTTTTGGACATGATGGCGATGTCGTCCACGTATGCGTGGATATTGCGTCCGATTTGATCCACCAGGCACTTTTGCATGGTGCGTTGGTACGTCGGTCCTATGTTCTTCAGACCGAATGGCATTGTCACATAGCAATATGTGCCATAAGGTGTTACAAACGAGGTAGCGAGCTGATCGAACTCCTTCATCTTGATCTGGTGGTAACCTGAGTAGGCATCTAAGAAACACAGCAGCTCTGATCCCGCCGTCGAGTCAATGACTTGGTCAATGCGAGGCAAGGTAAAAGGGTCTTTGGGACATGCTTTGTTCAGGCCGGTGTAATCTACACACATGCGCAGAACCTTCGTGTTTTTCTTAGGAACTAACACGGGATTTGCCACCCACTTTGTATGAATTACTTCTTTGATGAAGCCTGCTTTCAACAGCTTGGAAATTTCCTTTGCTATGGCGCGGCGTTTTTCATCTCCGAAGCGTCTCATTTCTTATCTTACTGGCTTGGAGCCAGGAATTATTTGCAGGGCATGCTCGGCGAGTTCCCTGGGTACACCTGTCATGTCAGATGGCTGCCATGCAAAGATGTCCCGGTTCTCACGGAGGAACTCGACGAGCGCGCTTTCCTATTTGGGGGACAGGTTTGTCCCTATTGAGGTGGTCTTGGCGGCGTCACCAACGACAAGTTCCACCTATTTTGTATCAACTGTAGGCTTGAAGGTGGGCGGGGAGGCGGATACTTCCTGCTTAGATGCCGACATCTCCGCGGGGTCCGTGGCGGCATGGATTTCCTTGAATTCCTCGCCGAAGAACACTGCTTCCGCGAAGGTGGCTTCTCCGTCCACACACTCCTTGGCCTTCCTGAAGCTGCCTTAAACTATGATGATGCCTTTAGGTCCTGGCATTTTCAGCTGGTTGTAGATGTAGCACGGCCTGGCGTGAAGGCTGTGGAAGGCGGGGCGGCCGAAGATCACGTGGTATGTACTCTTGAAAGGGACCACCTCAAAGGTTATGGGCTCTTTGCGGTAGTTATTTTCATCGCCGAAGGCAACCTTGAGGGTGATGGACCCGAGGGACTTTGCTTGGCGGCCAGGAACCACTCCATAGAAAGTGACAGCACTATGGCGGAGTTGGGTCTTGGTAAGGCCTAGCTTTGTCAGGGTTTCCACTTACATGATGTTCAGGCTAGTTCCGCCATCCATCAGGCACTTGGAGAACTCGTAGCCTTGGATTAGGGGGTTAACCACCATGGCGTAGTATCCATTCGGCATGTACTCTGGGTGATCATCGCGGCTCCATTGCACCGGCATCTCGGACCATCGGATGTACTGGCGAACCTTAGGTACGGTGGCATTTAGGGAGCGCATGGCGGCTCGCTGTGCCTTAGCCGTGGGAGGTCCAAGGAAGGTGTGGAATGCTCTCTTCTTGGTACTTTTGTATGGGTTGCCCATGCCAGTTCCACCCTCTGCCTTTTCGGCGGGTTTTGGCACAGGGTCTTCATCCATGTCACTGCTATCCTTGGACTCCTTTTCCTTGTCCACTTTTCCTTTACCACAAGGTCGTTGTCATCGGGTGCGTTTGTAGCCAGCTTCTTGGTCCGCCTTGATGTCGTTGACAAATTTGCAGTTCCGGTTGGTGTGGTTGCACTTTCCTGAAGCGTCCCGATGGGCGAAGCATGGCATGTCGCGGTATTCATCGTAGGACACAGGTGCAGCCGGCGCCGTAGCGGAAGCTAGAGAGCTTCGCGGCTGGCCGCTGCTGGATCCTCGTCCCCGACCACGTTGGCTGCTCTGTCCTTTGTCGGAGAAGGTTGTGGCCACCATGTCCGGCGTTTGCTGCTCTTCTGGCGGATTTTTTCGTTTGTTGCTACTGTTCTGCTTTCCGGTGTTCTGGATGGTGGAAGCCTTCAAAGATTCGTGGGCATCGTCGGTGGCAGCCGCGTAGTTGCTTGCAATGGTGATCATGGAATTTAGGGTTAGTTTCCCTTTGTTCCTTTCTCGTAACAGGCGATGGCGGAGTAGCTGGCCTCTCTCCAAACTATCAATGAACGCGAGGATGGCGGATTCGTCGGTAACCCTGATACGTCTCAAACATATCTATAATTTTTGATGCTCCATGCTTGTTTTTATACCATTTGCTTAGTGTTTCATTACACTTTGTGGCATTTTTATGCATTTTCCGGAACTAACCTATTAACGAGATGCCACAGTGCCAGTTCCCTGTTTTCTGCTGTTTTTGTGTTTCAGAAAAGTTACACAGGAAATATTCTCGGAATTGGACAAAACAAAAGCCAAACATCCAGAAATTCACCAAAGCTTCCAGAGAACCGAAGAGGAGATGGAGTGGGGCCACGAGGGGCCCACACAATAGGGCGGTGCGGCCTAGGGCTAAGCCGCACCCCCTATGTGTGTGGCCGCCTTGGTCCACTTCTGACGATGCCCCTTTGCCTATAAAGACCCCCCGACGGGAAAAACCTAAACACCCGATCACTTTTCCAGAACATATCGCGATCCACCGCCGTCGTCAACCCGAGATCAGGAGGGTCCAGAAGCTCTTCCCGGAACCCTGCCGGAGAGGGGAATCGCCACCGGAGGTCTTCTTCATCGCCATGCTTGCCTCCGGCGCGATGCGGGAGTAGTCTACCTTGGACTATGGGTCCATAGCAGTAGCTAGTTGGTTGTCTTCTCCACCATGTGCTTCATGTTTAGATCTCGTGAGCTGCCTTACATGATCGAGATCACCGTTATGTAATTCTACATGTTATGTTTGTTGGGATCCGATGAATATTGGTGTTATGATTGAGTTGATGTGCTGAATATTATCTTATGTTATCTCTATGTTGTTTATGATCTTGCATGCTCTCCGTTGTTAGTAGATATCTTGGCTGAGTAGATACTAGTGACTCCAAGAGGGGGTATTTATGCTCGATAGTTAGGTTCATGCCTCTATTTAAGCTGAGGGAGTGACAGAAACCTCTAAGATTGTAGATGTGTTGTTGCCACTAGGGAGAAAACAACATTCATATGCTCAAGGGCATATGCTTTGTTTACATTACACACTTTGCTTAATGCAGTTATCTGTTGTTCGCAACTTAATACTTGTGGAGTTCTCGGATTGATTCGCCACAAGTGGATTATTAGTCATAGATGCAGTTGGATGGCAGTCTATGTATCTTGTTGTAATGCCCAGAGTAAATCTCATAGTGATCCTCTCGACATATGCACGTTGTCTTTATTCTATCAATTTCACAACTGTAATTTATTTATCCAGCATGTGTTATTTTATCTTATGGAGAGACACCAGTAGTGAACTGTGGACCCTAGTCCTATTTCCATTATATTGCTATCACCTGTTACTTTACTCGCATACTACTATTGCTTTCCACTCGATACGCTCATACCCTTTATTTCAAGCAAATCGGTGAGATTGACAACCTCATCGTAAGTTGGGAACAAAGTATTTGGTTGTGTTGTGTGCAGGTTCCATGTTGCTACTAGTTGAAGACGCGCTAACAAGATGTCATTAATGGCGCCCTTGTTGGAGTGTCACGCAGCTAGCAGGCATCACCTTCTTAAGTTTGGCTTTTTCCTACTGGATTGATAACCTTGGTTTCTTACTGAGGGAAAAACTTGCTGCTATATTCACCAAACCGTCTCTTGGGGTTTCCCAACTGGCCGGTCATTTACCGCGCCATCAATAGCAATCAAGACATTTTCTAGCGCCATTGCCGGGGAAAAGAAGACTTCTGCAAGGGAGTTTCACATGCACATCCTTTACTTTGTTTTAAGTTTTCCTTTACTTTATTTTTACTTGCATCGTTTTATCAAAAACACAAAAAAAATAGTTTCCTTTATAGTTATTTTTACTTGTCTGCTTTTAGCTTTGCTAGAATGGCTACTCATGAGAACACCAAGTTGTGTGATTTTACTAGCACTAATAATAGTGCTTTTATCTGCACTCCTATTGCGCCACCTGCTCCTGCTATTGATTTTTATGAGATTAAGCCTGCTTTGTTGAACCTTGTTATGAAAGAGCAATTTTCTGATGCTAGTACTGATGATGCTGCAGCTCATCTCAACAACTTTGTTGAGCTATATGAGATGCAGAAATATGAGGATGTAGAAAGTGATATTATTAAGCTTAAGTTGTTTCCTTTTTCTTTGAGAGGAAAAGCTAAGGATTGGTTGCTGTCTTTGCCTAAAAATAGTATTGATTCATGGGCTAAGTGTAAGGATACTTTTATTGGTAGATACTATCCTCCTGCTAAGATTATAGCTTTACGTAGCAATATTATAAAGTTTAGTAAGTTTGATAATGAACATGTTGCTCAGGCCTGGGAAAGAATGAAATCTATGATAAAGAATTGTCCCACTCATGGACTGACTACTTGGATGATTGTCCAAACTTTTTATGCATGACTGAATTTTTCTTCAAGGAACCTATTGGATTCAGCTGCTGGAGGCACTTTTATGTCCCTTACCTTGGGCACCGCAATGAAGCTTCTCGACAATATAATGATAAATTACTCTGAATGGCACACCGAGAGAGCTCCACAAGGTAAGAAGGTAAATTCTGTTGAGGAAACCTCTTCCTTGAGTGATAAGATTGATGCTATTATGCTTATGCTTTCTAATGATAGGACTCATGTAGATCCTAATAATGTTCGTTTAGCCTCTTTGGTTGCTCAAGAAGAGCATGTTGATGTAAACTTCATTAGAAATAATAATTTTAACAACAATGCTTATAGGAACAATTTTGCTAGTAACAATTATAGGCCGTTTCCTTCTAATGGTGATAATAGCTATCTAGGTAGACCTAAAATGCCTAGTGAAAAAAGAAATTTTGAACTTTAAAAGGCTACCAAGAATTTTATGCAGGCGCAATATGAGCAGAACAGGGCTTTCACCAGGACTACGGAGGAGCAATCAGCTCTGTTGAGGACTATTAGTCATCAACTTGAAAATTTAAACAAGGCTATTCCTGAGTTGCAAGCTAAGGTTTCCAAAGCTGAAACTGATATTTCGTCTTTGTCTAATGCACAATCTTCTTTGGTTAACAAAATGTCCGCTAAGCCTGATCCTTTTGCCACTGCTAATGCTATCCAAGTTAGAATTGATGAAAATGTTAGGATGCTAGCAGAATTGCATGCCAGGTGGGAAAGAGAAGATGAGATGGCTAGAACGATGAAGGTATGTACCATTACTACCTCTAATGATGTTGCTCCAAATGCTAGCAATCCTCTTAATTTGATTGGTATAGAGAAAACTCCCACTCCTTGTGTTAAAAAGCCTAAAACTGCTAAAACTTTTTCTCAAAAGAGTGCTGAAATTTTTCGGAGTGTAGGAGATGATAGCTCTATTTCCTTTAATGATTTTGATGTTGATGGCTTCAATATATCTGAAGTTATTTTGTTCTTGCAAAAGCTTGCTTTGACTCCCAATGCTAGTCCTATAAATGTTGCTTTTACTAAGCATATTACCAATGCTCTCATGAAAATTAGGGATGAAAAGTTGAAGCAAAAAGCTTCTATTCCCAAGAAGTTAGAAGATGGTTGGGAACCCATCATTGATATGCATGTTAATGGTTTTGATTGCCATGCTTTATGTGATCTAGGTGCTAGTATTTTGTAACAACTCAGAAATTGTAATCCACTTCTTATTAAATAAAGTACCAAATTTTGGACCCAAATAAAACTTTTTATTCATTATTTCATGCATACATGTATTTTCTATTATATGTATTCTATGATTTCATGTGTGTTATTTTTGATTGTGCATTGGTTAGTTAATTCTAAGTGAACCAACAGAAACAATTGAGAAGAATTATAAGAACCAAAGAAACCAGAAATAGAAATCATAAAGAAAAAGAGAAGGAAATTGTGATCTAGGAAATCTGTTTGACTACACCACTTTGGGCCATTGGATTAAGAAATCTGGAACCCACCTTCATGTTTGGCCTGTTAGTTGAGCTTAACCAAGTTACATACTAACTCAACCAACAAGAATCTACTCAAAATTCAAACCAGAGCATCACTCAAACTTCAACCAAAGTTTGAATCTGAATCATATGACAACCCCAAATTCAAAATAGCCCTGGAGCAAAACACCACCTCTTGACCTAACAAAAATTGTTTTAGAGTCCCTATCCAATATAATGACCAACCCATTTGGAAATTTTCAAAAATTCAAATTTTGATTTCATGCGGGCATTTCAACAAACACTTGGTGGGCAGAAATCTAGCAAAATCGAATCCACTATTGGCAACAGTGGCTGGCAGCCCTAGCCCTAGTCTCTGACCTCCAAGCAGTACCCTGGACTCTCCTTGGTCGATTCCTTGTCTCCCCTGCACAGGCACCGGCCGTGAGACATGGATGGCATGGAAGAAGAGCACACCGGACCCCTACCATGCCCCCTCTGAACCAGACCACCTCAGCCCCTCCCATCGCGCTAGGACACTCCTACAGCGCGCAGTAGCCCGCCGCCCACGCCAGAACCCCGCCTTGCCCCTCCCACGGCCGACACGCACGGTGTGCTGGCCGCCTCTGGACATCGCCGGTGCTCCCTCTCCCGCCTATATAAAGCCGCCATTCTTCCCTGAAAAGAACCGCACCATCCCCAGGACCTCCCTAGACAACGTTTCCCTCGCTCTCGTGCTCTCAGTCGAGCTCGCCGACCTCGACCGCTCCGCAGGCCACCGCACGTTCCCGGCGTTGCTGAGCTTCCCCCGGCGCTGTACCTGCTGGAGGTGGCGGAGGAGGACCCCCGCATCTGCCCTGCATCCTCGCCGCCGCTCCCCGCCGCTCCGGTGAGCCGCCCCGTCACCGCCCTCCTCCCAGAGCTAGCTCTCGTTTCCTCCCAGTAGCGCCCAGGAAGAAGAGCCCGATACCCCTTCGTTTTAAGTGGCCTGGCAGGCCGGCCCCGCCTGTCAGCAAGTTTTTTTTTTCAGCGCCCCCCCCGGGATCCCTAGCTGGGCCGGCCAGATTCGTCTCCCCGGCCCGTATAAATTCCAGGCCGTTTAGTGTTTTTTTTTAGAAATCTTTTTCGTATTTGTCAATTACTGCAACTTCAAATTTAAATTCCCGGAGTTTCGTAGGTTCAAATTTAGCAAATAAGATGTCGTTGGAAAGCTTGTAAAATGCCCTACACTATAGAACTGGTTAGAATTCAAAATAAGTTAGGAATTTAATTAGATATGAATAGTGTGACCACAGCTTTGTTAATCATAGAGTATTTCTAGAAATTTAATTAAGCCTCCGAAAATCATGAAATTTAAATTGTGAAATCACCAATGACCTTCCTTACTGTTAGTCAACCTAAATCAACTCCAAACCCTATTAGTGTTATCAATTAGAGCCTACCCAACTCTAGTTAGCCACATAAAATGATAGATCCCTATCACACACTTAGAATTAATTTTTGCCCTCTTTGCCCATTTCACTTAGTGAATCCCTCTCCACTTGAACTAGTCTTAGTACCCCTAAACCACTACCAATGCTTAGAAGGTGAACAATAGTGGACACTTATTAGAAACCCTAGCTTGCACACTTCATGAAAACTTGGGAGAAAACTTGCAACATAATTCAAATAAAATCCAACAGGAATGAGATTGCTTGAAAACGAGTATGTGTGCTTGGGGTGTTGTTAGCATTGTGTAGTGATGATGTGCTTTGTGTTTATTCGTTATTAGACGCTAGTATTGCCGAGGAGGATATTGGAGGGGATTATCATCAAGAAGAAGAAGAATACCCCGGACACTTTGCCAACCAAGGCAAGCCATCTTTTGAATCATACTCCAAATACCTAGTTTTACTATTGCATTCTATCTGTTTTAAGTAAATTGCATGATTGAATTGCTAGAGTAGAATGATAGATGGATAGTGATATCTTGCTTAGCAAGAGCATCAAGCTGAGTTTATCCAACCATACTTAGTGGTATCATCACTCATAGCAGTTGCTTAGTCGCTAATAAAATTGAGGCCATCTATAAAAGGAACTCTACTTGAAGTTGGTGACTTGAACTTGAAAGTTTGAATTGGAGACTTCTCCTACAATGATGGTTTTATGAAGGAAAAATAACCTTGACTAAGAACTATGGAATGTATTTGGGAAATGACAACGAGTGATGTACTATGTGAGCCAGCCATACAGTACGACCACATTATCCCGGTATGGGACGGGGCTTAGTGGAGTAGTTTGTTTCGCCTTAGTGTAGACCCTACAAATGTGAATGGAGGTCCGACCAAGGACTCCTTTTCCAGGGCACCCTTGGCGGTTGCCGAGTTTCGCCTTGTCCTCCTCTTCATAGGTGGTTGGGGTACAAGCCGAAGAGCCCTCATTGAAAATGTACTGCCGAGGTAGGACTCTATTTCGGTTAGTGGCATTCCGGAGACCAATTGGCTGGGAACCTTGCACCTTCCGGACAGCTTCTTGGAGACTCCGGTGTTGAGGGGTACATCTCTAGGCGGTAGTGTTTATGCTAAGGCGGGCAGGTGAAACATTATGGTCGGCTACTTGTCATGGCATATGTTGTTATGCGGGGAAGTTGCCCACACGATGAGTAGTCGGATGGTGTGGGTAAAGTGTACAACATCTGCAGAGTGTAAAACTATTCGAATAGCCGCGTCCGCGGTCATGGACAGTTGGCAAGCTGTGCCCGGCTTTTGTCAATAAGGAAAACAACTTGGTGAACTTGGTGATTGACATGAGTTGAATCGACTTGACTTGACCAGGATATTGACACACTTGAAGTTCCTCTTTAGATTGAACTTAGAGAACTAAACTTCTTTTCTACCAATGGACATTCTTGGGAAATAAAACTAGCTTTTGCAAATAAACTTAGCGCTTAGTCCACCATATCAACCTTGCATATCTATTTCATCATTTCATTTATAAGATGGTTTGCGAGTGCATCCAATGTACTCACGGCTGTGTCCCTGGCTATCAACTTGGCCAGACTATGGGGAAGAGTATCCGGAGGAAGGGTATGAAGAAGAGTACCAGAACTAAGATCATCTCCGTGAGTCGCCATTGCCTGTAGGGAGAAGGCATGGGCCGAAGACGTTATTTCCGCTGCTATATTGTGTTGTAATGTGACTTGGTCACTATGACCATTGTATTTGGAACCCTCGTATTGTAATGTCTATGGAACTGGTTACCAACTACGTTATGTATATCGCAACAACGGTTCTGGGATTGCGGTGGAATACATAACGGGCACTTCGAATTTGTATCAAATTTGAGGTCGTCACAAGTTGGTATCAGAGCCTAGGCTGACCATAGGAGACCTTAGTTAGAATGGGCGTTAAATGAAACTTTGATAAAAGCAAAGATATAAGTAATGGTTGCAAAAATTGCTTAGTCTTTCCTATCTATTTGCAAAGTTTTACACATACTTCAGTTTTTGCCTACTTAAACTTTTGCACACTTGAGCTAATCACTAACTTAATCTAATCTAAAATTTTGTAGATGGCCCCGGTATTCACTGAGCAGTACCAGTTGGGCCATGGTGGCAGCCTTTGTTTCGAGCGCGACCTCACCACCCTGACCTTGTTCCTGAACCGTTTGTACCCGGAGTTCAAGGGAGCCGTGCTCAATAAGCACCCAGATGGAGAGCTACGATGGCTCATCCGAGCCAGTTGCCGTGGCAAGAAGGGGATTTTGGGTTCTCCGAGGGTCAAGTTTGAGCTTGTGGAGAACACTTGGGCCGATGGTTTGGTCCGAGCGATGCAGGAGATGCACGCCCGCTTGTGCGGACTGCACATTGAGGAGGTTCAGGGAGAGCGCTTTAGGAACTTTGCTCGGCGTGATGCGGACGGGCGTCCCGCAAACATGCCCGGGCAGAATGAGCCGAGTACCTACATCGACCACATGGACTTCTTGCTGTACTCCACTCAGCAGGAGGCCGACCGTGCCCGTACTAGGGCCAACCTTGAGCACTTCGCACTGGTGGAGGCAAGGAGCACTATCAGGATTCTTGCGAAGGAACGCAAGAGCCTTCGTCGCCAGCGAGATGAGAAGGAACATGACCTTGAGGAGTTGAAGGCCAATGTGGTTGAGCTGACTGAGTACATTGAGAGTCTTGAGGATCACCTTGGTGAGGAGGAAGGCATTGATCTCCGCAAGGAGGATAATGCCCTCATTGGTGATGAGGATGACTTCATGGAGGACCTTGATGATCCGGAAGATGGTGGACACAATGGATTCATTGTGAGTGATGAGGAGGAAGACCCCGAGGAGCCCGCTGTTGAGATCCGAGATCCACGTGTTATCTAGCTATGAGTTCCACTTTATGTTCACTTCGTGTAGGTGTGAGTTGTATCCCCCTCTCTAGTAGACGAGTCGCAATGGTTTAATGTAAACCATTTGTAATGTGTGAACTCGTATATATGATATGTTTGTTGAGTGTTGAATGAAATATGAATTTGGCCCTTAAGGCCTTAGTAAGACAAAATTGCATCATCCATGTTACCTTTAAATCTTAGCAAATTAGCTTTTCCCTCTTGTCTTACACACCTTATCTTCAGATGCCGCGAGCACCCCCCACCCCCGAACCCGGAAATGGCCGAACTGCTAAGGTTGATCATGGAAGACCGGGAAGCAGCAAGAGCTGAGCGCCAAGCTAACTTGGCCACTCTTCAGCAGTTAACCCAGATGGCAATGAACCACAACAATGGCAATGGCAATGGCAATGATGAAGGAGAAAACAATGGCAATGGTGATCACCGATCCAAGTTAAGGAGTTTCCAGAACACCAACCCACCTATATTCACTAAGTCTGAAGAACCCTTAGACGCCGATGACTGGCTTCGCACTATGGAAAACAATTTGGTAGTCGCCGAAGTTGGTGAAAATGAGAAGGTCTTGTATACCACCCACTATCTTGCTGGAGCAGCGAGAGCTTGGTGGGATAGCACCCGTGCAATGCAAGCCCCAGGGTATGTGATGCCTTGGGAGGAGTTCAAGAGCAAGTTTAGCAAAGCCCATGTCCCTATGGGATTGGTTAAAAGGATGAGAGATGAGTTCAGAAATCTGAAGCAAGGTTCCTTGTCTGTGGTGGATTACCGTGACAAATTCCTTACCTTGTCCAGGTATGCCCCAGATGACACCGACACCACTGAAAAGAAGCAAGAAAGGTTTCTGGATGGACTGCATGATGAGATGCAGTGTGTCTTGGTCAGCATTCCCTTTGCCGACCTGGAGTCATTGGTTGACTCTGCCATTCAGATGGAAGGCAAACTCAAGCAAGCTGCAGAGAACCGCAAGCGCCGTATGATGTATCAAGGCAACTCAAGCAACTCGCAGAGGCCAAGAGGAAATCCACCCATGGGTTTCGCCCCTAGACCTATGAGGCCGTCTGCCCCTGCTCCACGTCCTAACTATCCCAACCGTCCGCCCGGCAACAGCTTCAACCGTGCACCTCCAAGACCCAGTGGCCACAACTTCAACACCAATACTCCAAGGCCAAATGGCGCCCCTGTGCTACCCAAACCTGGTGACAAGTCTGGAGTTACCTGTTATGAGTGCAGACTTAAAGGGCACTACTCCAATGAGTGCCCTAAGAAGCTGAATGATGCATCTAAGACCACTGCTCCTGCTCAGCAACAGCGCCGTGTTGGAAATGGCAAGAATTATCCCCCAAGAAACCAGCCTCACTCTCGAGGCCGTCTGAATCACATGAATGTTGAAGAAGCTCAAGAAGCAACCGACGTTGTGCTGGGTATGTTCCTTGTTAACTCTACTCCTGCAAGAGTTCTGTTTGATTCTGGAGCTTCACACTCGTTTGTCACTAAGTTATTTGTTGATAAAAGTGGACTACACCCAAAACCTATGAAGCATGCCATGTTAGTACAAATACCTGGGTCAACAACAAGGTCTGAGTGGAACTGTTTGGCAGTTCCCATAGAAATTCATGGAGTCGCTTTCCTAGCCAATATGATAGTATTGGGAACCAAAGGGTTGGAAGTAGTTCTTGGTATGAATTGGATGTCTGCCCATCAAGGAGTGATAGATTGTGCCAAGAAAACCATCACTATGAAGAGTAGCACTGGAAGTATAGTAAAGCACGTGTCCGTAAAACCCACCCAAGCCACCCGATGTCATAAGAGTATCTCAGGACCAACTTTAGAGCAAGTTCCCATCGTCTGTGAATATCCGGATGTTTTTCCCGATGAGCTACCCGGAATGCCACCGGATCGGGATATTGAGTTTATCATTGAGCTTATCCCCGGAACTGGATCTATCGCCCAACGACCCTATCGTATGAACCCAGCGGAATTAGTGGAGTTAAAGAAGCAATTGGATGACCTTTTGAGTAAGGGATTGATCCAACCAAGTTCTTCTGCTTGGAGATCACCTGTCTTGTTTGTGGATAAAAGTGACGGTTCTAGCCGACTGTGCACTGATTACCGCAAGCTAAATGATGTGACCATCAAGAACAAGTACCCTCTCCCGAAGATTGAGGATCTATTTGACCAACTGACTGGAGCAAGAGTCTTCTCGAAGATAGATCTTAGAACTGGATACCACCAACTGAAGATCCGTGCAACGGATATCCCCAAAACAGCCTTCACTACCCGATACGGATTGTATGAGTACACCGTAATGTCATTTGGATTAACCAATGCCCCCGCTTATTTCATGAATCTCATGAATAAGGTTTTCATGGAGTTTTTGGATAAGTTTGTTGTTGTCTTCATTGATGACATTCTTATCTACTCCAAGTCCGAAGAAGAGCATGCAACCCATCTGAGATTAATTCTAGAGACTCTGAGAGAGCATCAGCTTTATGCCAAGTTCAGTAAATGTGAGTTCTGGTTGAAGGAAGTTGGATTTTTAGGCCATGTATTATCAGCGGGAGGAGTGTCTGTGGACCCAAAGAAGATCACCTCAGTCATGGAATGGGAAGCCCCTACCACTCAAACTGAAGTTAGAGGTTTTCTCGGATTAGCGGGTTATTACCGCAAATTTGTTGAAGGATTTTCAAGCATTGCCCGGCCAATGACCCAATTGTTGAAGAAGGACAAGAAGTTTGAATGGACCCCTAAGTGTGAAGAGAGTTTTCAAGAGCTCAAGAAGCGATTGGTGACCGCCCCCGTCCTAACCATGCCCGATGTCACTAAAAACTTTGATGTCTATTGCGACGCTTCCAAACTTGGACTTGGTTGTGTCTTGATGCAAGAAGGCAAGGTAATAGCTTACCTCTCTCGGCAGCTTCGACCTCATGAAGAAAATTATCCAACCCATGATCTAGAGTTAGCAGCCGTGGTTTTAGCTCTGAAGACCTGGAGGCACTATCTGATGGGCAACCGTTGCGAGATCTACACTGATCACAAGAGTTTGAAGTATATTTTCACTCAGAAGGAGTTGAACATGAGGCAAAGAAGATGGATAGAATTGATCAAGGACTATGATTTGGAAATCCATTATCACCCCGGTAAGGCCAATGTAGTGGCCGATGCATTGAGTCGGAAGCCATGCTCACTAAATATGATGATCAAGGAAGAGCAACCTATGTTGCACCAAGAGTTTGAAAGATTTGGATTGGAACTAGTCAGTCAAGGATTCCTAGCCAACCTTGAGTTTCAACCCACCTTGATGAGCCAAATCAAAGAAGCCCAGAAGGGAAATGAGAGTATTGACGGAATTAAGCGCCGAATTAGTTCCGGTAAGGTGCCAGGATTTGAGGAAGATGATCAAGGAGTTCTTTGGTATAAAGGACGTATTTGTGTGCCTGCTGATTCAGAATTGAAGGAAGTGATTATGAAGGAAGCCCATGAGACACCTTACTCCATCCACCCCGGTGGAACTAAGATGTATCAAGATCTGAAGGAACAATTTTGGTGGCATGGAATGAAGCGTGAGATTGCATCGTTCATCTCTAAGTGTGATATTTGTCAAAGAGTCAAGGCTGAACATCAACGTCCTGCTGGACTGCTGCAACCTTTGCAAGTTCCGGAATGGAAGTGGGAATCTGTTGGAATGGATTTCATCACTGGATTTCCAAGGTCTAGCCGTGGAAATGACTCTATTTGGGTCATTGTGGATAGACTGACCAAAGTTGCCCACTTTATCCCTGTCAAGACCACTTACAACGCGGGACAGCTAGCAGATCTGTATTTATCCAGAATTGTCAGTTTGCATGGAGTTCCTAAAACCATAGTTTCCGATCGAGGAACCCAATTCACCTCAAGATTTTGGAGAAGCTTACATCAAGCCTTGGGAACCAAGTTAGCCTTTAGCACCGCTTACCACCCTCAGACCGATGGACAGACTGAAAGAGTAAACCAAATACTTGAAGATATGTTGAGAGCCTGTGGTCTAGCCTATGGAGCTAAGTGGGAACATTGTCTGCCTTTCGCGGAGTTTTCCTACAACAACAGTTATCAAGCCAGTTTGCAAATGGCCCCCTTTGAAGCTTTGTATGGAAGAAAGTGTCGTACCCCTTTGAATTGGTCTGACACCGGAGACAGTCAGATATTTGGACCTGACATTCTGCAAGAAGCCGAGGAGAAAGTTCGCATGATTCGTGACTATCTCAAGGCAGCCCAGTCAAGACAGAAGAGTTATGCCGACAAGAGACGGAGAGAATTAACTTTCAAGAGTGGAGACTTCGTTTACCTCAGAGTATCACCCCTCAAGGGAATGCAAAGATTCCAAGTAAAAGGAAAGCTTGCACCAAGATATATTGGACCCTTCAAGATACTAGACCGCAGAGGAGAAGTGTCTTATCAGTTGGAAATGCCCCCTGAATTGTCTGAAGTACACGATGTCTTTCACGTGTCGTTACTTCGGAAATGTCTTGAAGTTCCGGAGAAGCCCGAAATCTTCAAGAATATTGATCATCGTTCTGTGTACATCAACAAGGATTTGACCTATCGTGAAATGCCTATTCGTATCCTCGAGGAAGCCTATAGAACCACTCGAACCCGAAGCATCAAATTTCTGAAAGTTCAGTGGAGTAATCACACCGAAGAGGAAGCCACTTGGGAACGAGAAGATTACCTTCAGAAAGAGTTTCCCAATCTTTTTAGTTCTTAACTAGTGAATCTCGGGGACGAGATTCTTTTTAAGGGGGGAAGATTGTAACAACTCCGAAATTGTAATCCACTTCTTATTAAATAAAGTACCAAATTTTGGACCCAAATAAAACTTTTTATTCATTATTTCATGCATACATGTATTTTCTATTATATGTATTCTATGATTTCATGTGTGTTATTTTTGATTGTGCATTGGTTAGTTAATTCTAAGTGAACCAACAGAAACAATTGAGAAGAATTATAAGAACCAAAGAAACCAGAAATAAAAATCATAAAGAAAAAGAGAAGGAAATTGTGATCTAGGAAATCTGTTTGACTACACCACTTTGGGCCATTGGATTAAGAAATCTGGAACCCACCTTCATGTTTGGCCTGTTAGTTGAGCTTAACCAAGTTACATACTAACTCAACCAACAAGAATCTACTCAAAATTCAAACCAGAGCATCACTCAAACTTCAACCAAAGTTTGAATCTGAATCATATGACAACCTCAAATTCAAAATAGCCCTGGAGCAAAACACCACCTCTTGACCTAACAAAAATTGTTTTAGAGTCCCTATCCAATATAATGACCAACCCATTTGGAAATTTTCAAAAATTCAAATTTTGATTTCATGCGGGCATTTCAACAAACACTTGGTGGGCAGAAATCTAGCAAAATCGAATCCACTATTGGCAACAGTGGCTGGCAGCCCTAGCCCTAGTCTCTGACCTCCAAGCAGTACCCTGGACTCTCCTTGGTCGATTCCTTGTCTCCCCTGCACAGGCACCGGCCGTGAGACATGGATGGCATGGAAGAAGAGCAAACCGGACCCCTACCATGCCCCCCTCTGAACCAGACCACCTCAGCCCCTCCCATCGCGCCAGGACACTCCTACAGCGCGCAGCAGCCCGCCGCCCACGCCAGAACCCCGCCTTGCCCCTCCCACGGCCGACACGCACGGTGTGCTGGCCGCCTCTGGACATCGCCGGTGCTCCCTCTCCCGCCTATATAAAGCCGCCATTCTTCCCTGAAAAGAACCGCACCATCCCCAGGACCTCCCTAGACAACGTTTCCCTCGCTCTCGTGCTCTCAGTCGAGCTCGCCGACCTCGACCGCTCCGCAGGCCACCGCACGTTCCCGGCGTTGCTGAGCTTCCCCCGGCACTGTACCTGCTGGAGGTGGCGGAGGAGGACCCCCGCATCCGCCCTGCATCCTCGCCGCCGCTCCCCGCCGCTCCGGTGAGCCGCCCCATCACCGCCCTCCTCCCAGAGCTAGCTCTCGTTTCCTCCCAGTAGCGCCCAGGAAGAAGAGCCCGATACCCCTTCGTTTTAACTGGCCTGGCAGGCCGGCCCCGCCTGTCAGCAAGTTTTTTTTTTCAGCGCCCCCCCCCCCCCCCCCCCCGGGATCCCTAGCTGGGCCGGCCAGATTCGTCTCCCCGGCCCGTATAAATTCCAGGCCGTTTAGTGTTTTTTTTTTAGAAATCTTTTTCGTATTTGTCAATTACTGCAACTTCAAATTTAAATTCCCGGAGTTTCGTAGGTTCAAATTTAGCAAATAAGATGTCGTTGGAAAGCTTGTAAAATGCCCTACACTATAGAACTGGTTAGAATTCAAAATAAGTTAGGAATTTAATTAGATATGAATAGTGTGACCACAGCTTTGTTAATCATAGAGTATTTCTAGAAATTTAATTAAGCCTCCGAAAATCATGAAATTTAAATTGTGAAATCACCAATGACCTTCCTTACTGTTAGTCAACCTAAATCAACTCCAAACCCTATTAGTGTTATCAATTAGAGCCTACCCAACTCTAGTTAGCCACATAAAATGATAGATCCCTATCACACACTTAGAATTAATTTTTGCCCTCTTTGCCCATTTCACTTAGTGAATCCCTCTCCACTTGAACTAGTCTTAGTACCCCCAAACCACTACCAATGCTTAGAAGGTGAACAATAGTGGACACTTATTAGAAACCCTAGCTTGCACACTTCATGAAAACTTGGGAGAAAACTTGCAACATAATTCAAATAAAATCCAACAGGAATGAGATTGCTTGAAAACGAGTATGTGTGCTTGGGGTGTTGTTAGCATTGTGTAGTGATGATGTGCTTTGTGTTTATTCGTTATTAGACGTTAGTATTGCCAAGGAGGATATTGGAGGGGATTATCATCAAGAATAAGAAGAATACCCCGGACACTTTGCCAACCAAGGCAAGCCATCTTTTGAATCATACTCCAAATACCTAGTTTTACTATTGCATTCTATCTGTTTTAAGTAAATTGCATGATTGAATTGCTAGAGTAGAATGATAGATGGATAGTGATATCTTGCTTAGCAAGAGCATCAAGCTGAGTTTATCCAACCATACTTAGTGGTATCATCACTCATAGCAGTTGCTTAGTCGCTAATAAAATTGAGGCCATCTATAAAAGGAACTCTACTTGAAGTTGGTGACTTGAACTTGAAAGTTTGAATTGGAGACTTCTCCTACAATGATGGTTTTATGAAGGAAAAATAACCTTGACTAAGAACTATGGAATGTATTTGGGAAATGACAACGAGTGATGTACTATGTGAGCCAGCCATACAGTATGACCACATTATCCCGGTATGGGACGGGGCTTAGTGGAGTAGTTTGTTTCGCCTTAGTGTAGACCCTACAAATGTGAATGGAGGTCCGACCAAGGACTCCTTTTCCAGGGCACCCTTGGCGGTTGCCGAGTTTCGCCTTGTCCTCCTCTTCATAGGTGGTTGGGGTACAAGCCGAAGAGCCCTCATTGAAAATGTACTGCCGAGGTAGGACTCTATTTCGGTTAGTGGCATTCCGGAGACCAATTGGCTGGGAACCTTGCACCTTCCGGACAGCTTCTTGGAGACTCCGGTGTTGAGGGGTACATCTCTAGGCGGTAGTGTTTATGCTAAGGCGGGCAGGTGAAACATTATGGTCGGCTACTTGTCATGGCATATGTTGTTATGCGGGGAAGTTGCCCACACGATGAGTAGTCGGATGGTGTGGGTAAAGTGTACAACCTCTGCAGAGTGTAAAACTATTCGAATAGCCGCGTCCGCGGTCATGGACAGTTGGCAAGTTGTGCCCGGCTTTTGTCAATAAGGAAAACAACTTGGTGAACTTGGTGATTAACATGAGTTGAATCGACTTGACTTGACCAGGATATTGACACACTTGAAGTTCCTCTTTAGATTGAACTTAGAGAACTAAACTTCTTTTCTACCAATGGACATTCTTGGGAAATAAAACTAGCTTTTGCAAATAAACTTAGCGCTTAGTCCACCATATCAACCTTGCATATCTATTTCATCATTTCATTTATAAGATGGTTTGCGAGTGCATCCAATGTACTCACGGCTGTGTCCCTGGCTATCAACTTGGCCAGACTATGGGGAAGAGTATCCGGAGGAAGGGTATGAAGAAGAGTACCAGAACTAAGATCATCTCCGTGAGTCGCCATTGCCTGTAGGGAGAAGGCATGGGCCGAAGACGTTATTTCCGCTGCTATATTGTGTTGTAATGTGACTTGGTCACTATGACCATTGTATTTGGAACCCTCGTATTGTAATGTCTATGGAACTGGTTACCAACTACGTTATGTATATCGCAACAACGGTTCTGGGATTGCGGTGGAATACATAACGGGCACTTCGAATTTGTATCAAATTTGAGGTCGTCACATATTTCTATTATGCCTAGAAAAATTTATGACATGCTTGATTTACCACCGCTTGAAAAGTGCTATTATGATGTTCCTATTGCTGATGTTGCTAAGAAGAAACCTTTGGGAAGGATTAATGATGTTCTTATTATGTTTAACAATAACCTTGTTCCCGTTGATTTTCTTGTCATGGATGTTGAATGCAATGCTTCATGTCCTATTATTTTGGGAAGACCCTTTCTTCGAACTGTAGGTGCCATCATTGATATGAGGGAAGGCACCATCAAATATCAATTCCCACTCAAGAAAGGTATGGAACACTTCCCTAGGAAGAGAAAGAAATTGCTTTTTGACTCTATTCTTAGAGAAAATTATGAGCTTGATGCTTCATCACTTGATATTACTTGATTCGCACTTTCTGCGCCTAGCTCAAAGGCGTTAAAGAAAAGCACTCTTGGGAGATAACCCAATTTTTTTACTTTCAGTACTTTTTCTTTTATTTGAGTCTTGGAAGTTATTACTACTGTAATAACTGCTCCTTATCCTTTTTATTTCGTTTTTGTGCCAAGAGAAGCCTCTAATTTGAGAGAGGTAAGATTTGGGGATGTTGCTGTCCTGAAATAGTTTTCGGTGCTGCACCATAAATATTCGTGAAAATTCTCAGTATATCTTTTGGACCTGAGATTTCTTGTGCATATGCTCCAGGTTATATCCAAACTTTCATTAGTTATACACTTTTTGATTTGAGCAACAGAAAACCCTCTAAAAATTCGACCTTTGTCAGCTGTTCTGTTTTGACAGATTTCTGCCATTATTTGTGTTTGCCGCTCGATCGCTTTCTTTTTGAGTTCTTTTGATCACAGAACTTTTGGGGAAGTTGCTACAGTAGTATATGCTTTATATGTGGTGGTTTGGAGTTGAAACCTGAAGCAAAAAGGGTTGATTCAATGTTATGCTTACACTAATGTTGCTAATAGAATTGTGTTTTGTTTTGTATGAAGGAAGTTTTCAAGTGTAGGGATTGGAGAATGATGAGATGAGTTGAAGAATGGACAAAAGCTCAAGCTTGGGGACGCCCATGTCACCCCAAGAAATATCCAAGAGGTACAAACGTCAAAGCTTGGGGATGCCCCCGAGGCACCCCTTCTTTATCGGAAAAAATCAGGTCACCTTTCAACACACTATATTTTTATTGCTTCATGCATTATGCGTTTTTCTTGGAGCGTCAGTTGTTTTTAGTTTTTAGTTTAGTTTAGTTTTGTTTGCTGCAATAAATGGTTGGACCCCAACAAATTTCTTTTGGAGAAGTTGCCTTGCTTTTCATTTGCCAAGAACACTCAGTTTTTCACTCTTATCGTTTCAACGAGTGTTCTCTTTTTCTAGAACTACGTTTAGCTTTCGTTTTTCGCCTTGATTTTTGTTTAGATCTTGTTATATATTTTTATTAAGGTGTGTTTTGACCTCTGGTCCTTGTTGGTTTTCATCAAAAGAGTTATTTCAAAAAAGTTTGAATGGTGTTGGAAAAGAGAAAAAGCTTTATGCAAAAAAGTGGTACAAAAAGGAGAGTGTGTAGACTGCGGCCTAGGCTTTTGCATGTCGTGCTTGATGTCTTTTTGATAGTATGCTTAGTGGTTTTGCTGTAGCATGACTTGTCTCAAATGACTGAGATTGCTTAATGAGCCTTTGAAAAAATCATGCGATGTTTTAATTATTTGGAAGCATTATTTTGGTTTTATCCTTTGATGCTTTATTTGGGTTGACTTGGCGCATGCTCACACATGTTTGACTCATACAATGTCGCCATAAGCCTCTATAATCATTTAGTTTTTGACTTTTCATGCCATCTTATGCTTTTTTTAATGTCGCTTTGTCGCTCTGCATGATTATGGCCGTTATTGCTCTCTTAGTTGGTCGCTCACAGTCTTTTGCTAGCCCTCATTTTGTACTGAGTATGAGCTCTACTCGTGCATCCAACTCCTAAAAACCAAGTTTGCCATTATGTCCACTATAAATTCCTATGCATGGTATTTGTAAGCCATTCCAAGTAAATTTTCATGTGCTACCTTTCAAAACTTTCAACTACTTCTCGTTTTGTGCCACTGTTTTTAGCTTATGGGGACGTAGTGGTCGGAATTGCTATCTTACATATTAAATTAAGTACCCCTCGACTAGGCAGCTTCATCTGCTCGTCATTAATTTTGCTTGAGAGCTGGTCAGACCATTGCAATCTAATTCTAAAAAAGAAAAAAAGGCACTCCTCCATAGTATGTGAATGTTGGTGGGCACCCGATGAATCGGTTAGCCATGGTTTGAGAAAGGAAAAAAGGTGGGGAGGAGTGCCAAAGCTTTATAAAAGAGCACCAATGTGCCAAATTCTCAAAGAACTCAGAACCGCTCTCACTTGTTTATTATGGAAGATAGTAAGACCCCATTGACAGTCGTTGACATGAAACAACCACCTCTCAAAATCCAATTTTTTATCTCTGTTTTACAAATGAAAAGCTCTAGCACATGTTTAATCACTGCTTCCCTCCGCGAAGGGCATTTCTTTTACTTTTTATGTTGAGTAACCACCTTCTATCTTTATGCACCGTCTAAGAGAGCATAATTGTCATTCTGAGTATAATGTGCATTGTCCCAAAGTTTTCATTGATTGATTCATGATGTTGGTTTCACTTCTTCTTAAATTACTTGTATCTAGTCGCCCTCTTAAACTTGAAGGTGTCCTATGCATTTATGTTTTGCTCTCTCATGAAGGACAAGCTGAAGACTATTTGTATGTTTTTCCATATGATTTGAACACACGTTTGACTTTCATTGTTTCATTTTCATGATCTTTCATTTGTGTTCTTTTTCATGTTATAACATGGTTGCTAAGTTTCTTCTATCAAGATTATGTCTTTCATGCCCAAGTTTTAAGTTCTTTTGATTCCAGCGCACAACGCTTACATAGATGATCAAGATTGTGTAGGTGCATGTCACCTCAAAAATTATTTCTTTTGTTATCACTTACCTACTCAAGGACGAGCAGGAGTTAAGCTTGGGGATGCTGATACGTCTCAAACGTATCTATAATTTTTGATGCTCCATGCTTGTTTTTACACCATTTGCTTAGTGTTTCGTTACACTTCGTGACATTTTTATGCATTTTCTGGAACTAACCTATTAACGAGATGCCACAGTGCCAGTTCCCTGTTTTCTGCTGTTTTTGTGTTTCAGAAAAGTTACACATGAAATATTCTCGGAATTAGACGAAACAAAAGCCAAACATCCAGAAATTCACCGAAGCTTCCAGAGAACCGAAGAGGAGACGGAGTGGGGCCATGAGGGGCCCACACAACAGGGCGGCGCGGCCCAGGGCTAGGCCGCGCCCCCTATGTGTCTGGCCGCCTCGGTCCACTTCTGACGATGCCCCTTCGCCTATAAAGACCCCCCGACGGGAAAAACCTAAACACCCGATCACTTTTCCAGAACACATCGCGATCTGCCGCCGTCGTCGACCCGAGATCGGGAGGGTCCAGAAGCTCTTCCTAGAACCCCGCCGGAGAGGGGAATCACCACCGGAGGTCTTCTTCATCGCCATGCTTGCCTCCGGCGCGATGCGTGAGTAGTCTACCTTGGACTATGGGTCCATAGCAGTAGCTAGTTGGTTGTCTTCTCCACCATGTGCTTCATGTTTAGATCTCGTGAGCTGCCTTACATGATCGAGATCACCATTATGTAATTCTACATGTTGTGTTTGTTAGGATCCGATGAATATTGGTGTTATGATTGAGTTGATGTGCTGAATATTATCTTATGTTATCTCTATGTTGTTTATGATCTTGCATGCTCTCCGTTGTTAGTAGCTATCTTGGCCGAGTAGATACTAGTGACTCCAAGAGGGGGTATTTATGCTCGATAGTTGGGTTCATGCCTCTATTTAAGCTGGGGGAGTGACAGAAACCTCTAAGGTTGTAGATGTGCTGTTGCCACTAGGGAGAAAACAACATTCATATGCTCAAGGGCATATGCTTTGTTTACATTACACACTTTGCTTAATGCAGTTATCTGTTGTTCGCAACTTAATACTTGTGGAGTTCTCGGATTGATTCACCACAAGTGGATTATTAGTCATAGATGCAGTTGGATGGCGATCTATGTATCTTATTGTAATGCCCAGAGTAAATCTCATAGTGATCCTCTCGACATATGCACGTTGTCTTTATTCTATCAATTGCCCAACTGTAATTTGTTTACCCAGCATGTGTTATTTTATCTTATGGAGAGACACCACTAGTGAACTGTGGACCCCGGTCCTATTTCCATTATATTGCTATCACATGTTTACTTTACTCGCATACTACTATTGCTTTCCACTCGATATGCTCATACCCTTTGTTTCAAGCAAACCGGTGAGATTGACAACCTCATCGTAAGTTGGGAACAAAGTATTTGGTTGTGTTGTGTGCAGGTTCCACGTTGCTACTAGTTGAAGACGCGCTAACAAGATATCGTTAACGGCGCCCTTGTTGGAGTGTCACGCAGCTAGCAGGCATCACCTTCTTGAGTTTGGCTTTTTCCTACTGGATTGATAACCTTGGTTTCTTACTGAGGGAAAAACTTGCTGCTATATTCATCAAACCTTCTCTTGGGGTTTCCCAACTGGCTGGTCATTTACCGCGACATCAATAGCAATCAAACCCCTTCACAGGAGTTCTTCATAACCAGCCAACGTGCGAGGAAAGTTCGGGAGGTCTCGTCATCTGCTCGCCGACACCGTTGGAGGTCACATATATTGTGAGTTCTCTTGTAGGTACCCTCGAAGTTTATAGTGAACGCAGTCTGCATATCAAACCAGGTTTGAATGGAATTCTCTGCCAAGTCATTGATCCACTGCCGCGATGTGTCGGATAACATCAGGGGCAGATAGCGGACAACGATATTGGGTGATCCTCCTGCGAACTGCACTGCATTGAAGCAGTCTTGCAGCCAAGTTAAAGGCATGTCGACTCCGTTGTACTGGCGGATGTGTTTCTCGATCTTGAACCCATGTGGGATGGGCTCATCACGAATCCATTGTCCAAAGCACTTTGGGCCGAGGAAGAAGACTGTTTGAGACTTGGCAATCGCGTTTAGGTGGGTTCGCGCGTCGTATGGCTTCTTGTCCTGCGGATCTTTTCGAGAGGCACGTGACCTGGTTGGGCCGCCATCACCACCGCCGCCACCATGGGGGCTGCTTGGTGGTGATGGTGAAGGATCACGCCTTTTACTCTCAGCGTCATGCGATGGATCTCTACAACTGCGACGGCTTCCCTCTGCTCTTCGTGGAGCTGGGTCATCGTCATGGCGGCGGGAGCCTTGCCCTTTGTCATCGCGGCAGCGTGAAGAGTGATGCTTATCCTTATCGCCGCTGCGGTGCGCGCCGTCGTCATGGCGAGATGGTTCCCTATGCTTGGATCCGCCATCCTGACTGGTTTCACATCGTGGCGGCTCGTCTCTCCGGCCAGCGTCATGACTTCTTCCCCGCTTGCCATCATTGTCGCGTATGACGATTCCTCCCTGTGGGATTTCGAATGTCTTATACTTTGGTGGCGGCATGTTGGTCTTATGGCGGGGCAGGGCCTTGTCTTGGTGGTATCCGTACGCGGGATAGTTCTTGTGAGGTGGTGATGGATTCCTTTGCTGGCCTTTGCCATGTGGTCTATCGTCAGAGGATATTGGGATGGCGTTTGCCCTGTTGCGAGCTTCTCTTCGTCATGCCTCGGAGGATCTGATATGAGATTCGTTATCAGGGCGAGCACCATGATTGCCATCACCCCAGGCCTTGGAAGCAGTACTGGACCGGCATAACGCAGGATCAGATTCGAGCCTTCGTGAAGACGTAGCTTTCTCCTGCTGCACCAGTGCCTTGGTCATGAGTTTCACCGCTGTCACCAGGGCTGCCGGGTTTGGTTGTTTTCCAATAGCTCATTTGCTGCCACGATGTTCTCAATGGGCGTAGCCCTGACTTCATCGCGGTTCTTGTCCACATATGGCGGATTTTTGATGTACATCTTGGCCAGTGTCTCCGCGGTTGGCACGGTGAACTCAAGGTTTCATGCTAGCTGCGGGTCGCCACCCTCGTTCATTTGGTTCTGGATGAGGGTAACATACTTCTCCTCCATGTTCCTTGCGCGTTTAAGCGTGTCTTGAGCTTTAGCAATGTCGCCATCCAGCTTTTCGCCCATCTTCTCAACTCGCTTTGCTTCTTTAAGGATTGCTCGCCTCTTCTGCTCGAGATCATTCACGTCTCTGACATAGTCAGGGGTGATTGGGTCTCCTAGAGTTTCATAGACGACTTTGTCCAGCGGGGTCGTGAAGTCTTCTGGGTTATGCGCCACGGGGATGGCGGGTTGAAGAGGTCTGGGTCCGCCATGAATCTCGGGCAGTTGTTCTGTGGCGGGATCAGCAGCTTGTGGCGGGTTACCCTGCTCTTTGCCGGCATCTCCATCATGGGCTGCTTGAGATGGCGGATCTGCGGTTCTCTGCCCAGCGTCATCTCCTTTGTTGGTCATGAACACCTGCTTGGCGGCTGCCTTCTGCTCTTCTAGTGCTTGCTGAGCTAACTCCGCCTCGATCCTTCTCATGGCGGCGTCATAGTGATCAGAGTCATAGCCTTTGCTATCCCAGTCATCCGATTCACCACTTTCGTTAAGTGCCTCTAGGATGGACTCACCTGGGCTGTCATCTCCATTGGAGGCAGATCCCGAAGTGGTTCCTGCGAAAGCAACAAGGCAATACCGATGTGATTCTAACGCCAGATTGCTCATGGCGGATTCACAGCGGTCCTCCACCACTTCCTCCACCTCTAGGGCGGGTTGGGTGGGATTGTTGTTTAGATCTGATCTAGATAACTTGAAAAGTTCTAGATCAGATGATTCCTCCTCCGTATCCAGCTCAAAAGCGGTCCATTTGGGGGTTTCAGCCATACCAATCAGTCAGAAATTGGTTTCCGTGGCGGGGGTAAGGTCCGTTTCTCCGATGAAGATGTGGATATCTCCGATCGGAATGACGGTAAATCGGGTAGGGTCTTCTCTAGCCGGCACTAGAGGTGATCCGCTGGGACGATGGGGAAGCCGGAATCGTAGAGGACACACCCGATGGCGACGGTGTCGCCGATGCCTGCGAAGGCGGATCCTGCCTGGATCCGCGCTCCTGACGCGTTATGCCCCACGGTGGGCGCCAACTGTCATGGTTTCGTCAACAGATCTGCCATAGGGGTAGGTGTATGTCGGTTTGTGGAAGGGGGTGAACACGGCGGAGCGATCCGGGACGGTGGTAGCACAAGTTTACCCAGCTTCAGATCCCGCAACGGTGGCGAGACCCTACGTGCTGCTATAATTCACTATATGGCAACAAGTGCTCGGTTACAATGATGATGTTGGCTGTATCACTATGCGATTGGCCGTATGACTAAGTTGTGCCTCAAGGGCTTCTCCACGCTGGCTTATAAAGGCGCCTGGCGTGGGCAACATGATGGTACCAGAGCGGATACAACTTGGAGTCCTAGACTAAGTCCTATGCGTGTACTACAAGGCAACCCGCCATGGGCCTGTCTGCGGATCCGCCATGAGCTCCTGCGTCCAATACCGCCTTGGTCTTTCCAGCAACTGGGCCGCCCGGTAGGCAATCCGCCATACCACCCTGATGGGCCTCCCTGGCTTGCTGGTTTAGGACTATGTCGCTGGTATAACTATTTGGTATATCCCCAACATGCATGCTCTTTTGGCTTCTTCTTGATGTCTCTGCTGGCGGAGCTCTCCTTGCTGCCTATTCATTGCAAAGTTGTTGTTCTTTGCAGTCTCCTCTTTCTGTGTTCTGTGCGCCAGTGTTCTGTGCGCCAGTGTGTTCGTTTAGGCCTGAAGAAGATGGTGCATGTTCAGAACGGTCTTCCGCACCATGCGACAACGGGCGTAGGCGCTGCTACGCACGGAGGCTATGGCGCTGACGTGGGGGAAGGCGAGGTGCTGTGTGTGGGTCAGACTGGAGGTGTGGCCGAAGGCGATGTTGCTGGCGGTGGTGGCGGCGCACACTCTCCACCTTTCAAAGTCGTCACATTGAGCACAGTATTCTTGTGCACGGCTTGCCTGTGCAAGGTGAAGGAAATATGCCCTAGAGGCAATAATAATATTGTTATTATCATATTTCTTTTTCATGATAATGTTTATACTCCATGCTATAATTGTATTAAGCGGAAACATTAATACTTGTGTGGTTTATGAACAACACAGTGTCCCTAGTATGCCTCTACTAGACTAGCTCATTGATTAATGATGGTTAAGGTTTCCTAACCATAGACATGAGTTGTCGATTAATAATGAGGTCATGTCATTAGGAGAATGATGTGATGGACAGACCCAAATAAAGCACAGGAATTAGATCGTGTCATTGTGTTCATCTTTGCGAAGCTTTTCCTATGTCAAGTATTGTATTCCTTAGACCATGAGATAATGCAACTCCCTGGTATCGGAAGAAAGCTTTGAGGTCATCAAACGTCATCCTATGAAAGGGTGATCATAAAGGTGTCTCTCAGGTGATCGGAAAGTACTTGTTGGGTTGCATGTATCGAGATGGAATTTGACCCTCCCAAGTCGGAGAGATATACTTCGGGCCCACTCGGTAATCGATATCAACATCGCTTGCAAGCATGTGGTTAAGGAGTTAATCACAAAGTGATATCGGATTACAGAACGAGTAAAGTACTTGCTGTGAACGAGATTGAACTAGGTATGGCGATACTGACGATCGAATCTCGGGCAAGCAAAATATCGCGAGACGAAGGGAATACATATACGGGATTAATTGAATCCTGGCATCGTGGTTCATCCGATATGATCATCGATGAATATGTGGGAGACAATATGGGTTTCCAGATCCCGCTATTGATTATTGATAGAAGATCATGTCTGCATATTCTCGAACCCATAGGGTCACACACTTAACGTGCATCGACGCTAGGATAGAATGGATAATTGGTTATTGAGTTTTTCGTTCGGAGTCTCAGATGAGACCCCGGACATCACGAGAGGTTCCGGAATGGTCCGGTGAATAAGATTCATATAATGGAAAGCAGTTTTTTGGGTTTCGGAAAAGTTCTGGACTTTTTCGGTAGAGTATCGGAATGTTCTAGAAAGTTCCGAAGGGCTCCATGGTGGGGCCCACATGCCCCAAAGGGTCCACATGGACCAAAGGGTGATGCCTACATGGGCCTGGTCGTCCATGCCCACTTGTCCTATGAGGCCAAGGGCAAAACCCTAGGGTTTTCTTGGAGGCCAAGGCAAAGGAAACTTAGGGGACAAGTTTTCTCCCTGGGGCCACCGGCTTGACTTGGAGGCCAAGGCAAAGGAAACTTAGGGGGTAAGTTTTCTCCCTGGGGCCACCGGCTTGAATTGGAGGCCAAGGCAAAGGAAACTTAGGGGGCAAGGTTTCTCCCTGGGGCCACCGGCTTTCTTATGGGCCAAGGCAAAGGAAACTTAGGGGCAAGTTTTCTCCCTGGGGCCACCGGCTTGACTTGGAGGCTAAGGCAGCCCCCTTGGCCGCCCCCTTGACCTATTTAAAGGGGAGGGGAGGGCTGGGGCGTGCTCACCTAAAACCCTAGCCACCGGCCCAACTGCTGCCTTCCAATCTCTCTCTCTCTCTCGCGACTGCACGTAGGCAAAGCCCTGCTGCAGAAACTCTCCACCATAAGCACCACGCCGTCGTGCTGCAGATCCAATCTATCTCTCCACCATACTTGCTGGACCAAGGAAGGAGGAGACGTCGTTGCTCTGTACGTGTGCATCTCTCGGAGGCGCCGCCACTTGGGGCGTTGGATCGGATCGGATCGCGGGGAGGAGACGGCTAGTACGACTACATCATCCACGTTCTGTTGAATGTTTCTGCTGTGCGATTTCTTCAAGGGTATGAAGATATCATCTACCTCTCTCATTGATTACATCTCCTAGATTAGATCTTGGCTTTCTTGTTCGCATCCGTAGGAAAATTTTGATTTACTATGCTTCGAAACCCTTCAGTGGTATCAGAGCTAGATCTATGCGTAGATGTGTTTCACGAGTAGAACGCAACATGCTTGTTGCGGGCGTTGATGTTTTCTGTTGCAAACCTCTATGTTGTGTATTTCTTATGGCGCGGCATAGTGAGATCGAAGCGGTCCAAGCCAACTTTACGCGACCTCGTTCGCGAGACCGGCTCCGACTTGACGTGTGGCTTGTTCCACACATGCGGCTGGTGGATGTCAGTTTCTCTCACTATAGTAGTCGTGGGATTTACAATGGATGTTAGCAACCATAATATCACCGTTGTGGCTTTTCGTAGGTAAGAATCGTTCTTAACTTGCTACTCCCATAAGCCACGTAAAACATGCAACAACAAAGTAGAGGCGTCTAACTTGTTTTTGCAGGGAGTGTTTTGTGATGTGATATATGTGAAGTATGCGATGATCATGTTTTGTAATATTTCACGACTTGCATATCGATGAGTTCACAACCGGCAGGAGCCATATGGTTGTCTTTATAATTGTGTATGACCTGCGTGTCAACTTCTTATACGCCATGTAATAGCTTTACTTTATCACTAAGTAGTTAGCAATAGTTGTAGTTGCTATTCGTGGTGGAGGCAATCATGGTGGAGTGATGGAGATCATGCCGGCGCGCACAAGATGGAGATCATTGCGCGGAGATTGGCTATACCATGTCACATAAAATTATATGCATGTGATGTTTATCCTTTTATGTATCTTATTATGCTTTGATCGCGACGGTAGCATTATAAGATGATTCCTCACTTAAAGATCAACATAAAATTGTGTTCCCCCCTCGTATGCGCCGTTGCGAAAGTTCGTCGTGTTCAAGCATCTCATGATGATCGGGTGCTATAAACTACGTTCACATACAACGGGTGCAAGCCAGTATTTGCACATGCAGAGATACTTGGGTTTGACTTGATGAGCCTAGCATGTACAGACATGGCCTCGGAACACACGGACTGAAAGGTCAAGCATGAGTCATATGGATGATATGATCAACATATTGATGTTCACCATTAAAGCTACATCATTCACGTGATGATCGGTCTCGGTGTAGTGAATTTGGATCATGCTTCACTAAACAACTTTGAGGGATGTTGAATTTAGTGGGAGTTCATTAGTAATTTGATTAACTTGAACTAATTATCATGAACTAAATCTTGATGTATTTGCATAAGTCGTTGTAGTTTTTGGCACCGTTTCCCACCGACACTTAGCTTAATTGAGTTAAAAGAACTATAGAATTCTGGATAATCACTTTACGGACTAGTACCGTTAAGTTAGAATGTCAAGAGTAAGGATTAAGTCTTATTGCAAACTTTAGCAAACCTCACTTGCTCCATGCGATTTAATAAGTTGTATTAATCTAAGAGCAATGATTCAAGTTTAGCATCTAAGATCATGTTTGCCTCCATGAGAAATTAATCTTCAAAATTATTTGAGAATCAAAGTGATCTTGGAGCTGGAAGAATTGTTTTAGAAACTAACAAGAAGTGAAAGATATTTGATATCTAAAACTTTGATTGTTTACAAAATGATTAAGTATAATTTAGTAAAAGAACATATGCTCATATTGTATGAATATATACGAAGATTGAAGACGCTAGGCGTCCCGATCACCCAAAAGTTTGGGAAACTAATATTATACTTGCATTCATCCTTATGAGCTATAGTAGTTTCATCATGAAAGTTGTCATGATGGATGAAAAGGTATCGGCTGAATTGTTTTCCTATACCAAAAGAATGCTAAAGAATGGAATCTAGAAGAACGCCAATCATATGATGATCCACCTCAAAGTGTAAATTCCAAGGTCATTAGTATTTGACTAATATCCTTTGGACTATATGTCAAATGATTGACACCACTATTGATGTAGATAGATTCTTCTAAAAGGAGAGGAAACGCTAAATAGGATCTGCAAAAGTATTTGGTAGAAAAGGGAAAGACTGGAAATGTCCAGCACAGGTATATAAATGATATACATGTTATAGATGTATTCTTTGCTAGTAAATAATGTAATTCTTGGGTATTGGATACTAGATTGTTGGTATGAAATGTCATACAAAACAACAATACAAGAACTACGATGGCCTAAGTAACTAGCAAAAGAATGTGGTAACAATGCGCATCGAGAAACAAATAAATGTGTTATTGTGTTTTTCCGTCGACATAAAACCTAGCCTTCTAGATTTGTTAAGAACTTAATAATTTCTATTTTGTTCTGGTATTATGAGAGCAATGGTTGTTCAAACTATTACCGTCTTCCATAGTCGATGGATAGATTATTATTATCTTGTTGGTGAAATAGACATTTATAACACTGATGCTAAAGGTCACAAGACAAAACGAATTTCACTTATATATGACACCGCCGTTTAAGTCATATTGAAAACAAAACATGAAAGAAATTTTATATTGATAGATTTTCGAGTCATTTGATTTTGAATTGATTGACGCCTGTGAGACTTTTCCTAAAGATGATTAAACTCCGTTCATGGGCCATGGACAGAACAAGCGACTAACTAAATGGAGATCATACATGTTGATGTATGTAGTCCATGGTGTGAAGTCGATCATGGTGTATTTTCTATTTTCATCAATGACTCGAATAGATGTATGGTATATCTACTCGATAAGATAGAAGTATGAAACAATTGAAATTGTTCAATTTATGAAGTAGAAATTATTGTAACAAGAAAAATTCAAGTTTTCATGATTGGATCATAAAGAAGAATATTTGAGTTACAAGTTTAGCAAGCATCTAAGAGTTAGAGGAATTGTTCCACAAACTTGCATTGTGATAAACACCATATGATTATGGAGTTTTCGATGGATGTAATCAAACCTTGTTTGACATGGTTAGATCAATGATGAAATAAAACTACCAATATAATTTGTGGATTATGCTTTAGAGACTACCGCTTTTCACTGAATAGAGCACCATCATAATCCGCTGAAATGACACCGTACAAGTTATAGTTGTCTTTTCTTAAATTTTGGTATGCATGACATAAGTAAAATGTTTACAACGAAAATCGGATTAGTAAGTCTTTGTAGGGTTATCCCAAAGAATGTCGATGGGTGTTTCTTCTGCCGTAAACCCAATTAAAAGTGATTGTCACTGAAAGAAGTGAACTTCTTATGAAGGAGTTTTTTGCGAAAGGTTTAAGTGGGAGGAAGATAGAACTTGATGAGGTTATTGAATCTGAGCAAGATGATCAGAGTAGCGCAGCACCAGAAAAATGTTCTGGAAGCGGCAACTGCATTCATAGCTCACGCGTCTATAATATGTTGTAGTCACGGCATCGAAGTTCCCATTTAACCAAGTTGGTCATAATCAAATAGCAAGATTTGAGGACGAGATATTATTAGATAATAGTAACCAACAATATACAAAGAAGCGGTGATGGGCCCTGACTTCGTCATATGAATTATTCTAGCAACAATTACATATAGAGATATGATAGTTGAATAAACGAAACAACGTTCCTCTACCGGAATGCACACCAAGGACGTGTACCTGACATGACCCAATAGGTTTTGTTGATTCAAAGGTTGCTAGATATGTATGCAAACTTCTATGGTAGAAGTAAGCATAGCGAAGTTGGAATCTTCAATGATGAAAATGTTAAAGTGTTAATTTCATCAAGATAATTGAAGATGCTTGTATTACAAGAAAGTAAGTGGGAGCGCTCAGACATATTTCTAATACTTTATGTGGACGACATATCGTTTATTAGAAATAATGTGTTTTTCTTGATATTGTTAAGTTTTCATTAAAATTAGTTTTTGATGAAAGACTTAGGTAAAACCAGAATATTAAGCATCAATGTCTATGCAGATAGATTGAGGCACTAATATAGTTTTGCCAGAGTACATAGATGAAATATTGAATTTGTTCAATATGGAAACAATAAGAACGGTTCTTGTTGCATGGAAGAGGTTGGAGCAAGAATCAATTGTTTTGACACTTGATGAGTGAAACCGCAAGAATGATTTTATCAATATTGTGTACCATGATATGTAGATCCAGATATGTCCGATGCTCTAAAAGGTTACGAGCATTCATATGATGATCGTTGGACAATAGTAAGAATATTCTTATGTACTTTCGAAGAACTAAGAATATATTATGTATACAAATGTGACAAATGGTTCATTGCAATATGTTACATTGGCTTTGTCACATATACAGGTAAAATTTTATCTCAATTTTAAGCTATTTGTTTTGAGTTAGAAGGTGGCATAATAAGATGGAAGAAAGTTCCATGATGACTTGGATGAGTTCCAATGTTAATATTGTGGCGGACACTGCAACGACGGCTAAGTATATAATCGCTTTAGAAGCGGCATAAAAGATGGAAAGTAGATAGTGATAATCCAACTTATTTGTGGCACTGCCGTCTAGGTCATATTGGCGTAAAACGCATGAAGAAACTCCATTCTGATGGACTTTTGGAGTCTCTTGATTTTGAATCATTTGACACGTACGAGCCATGCCTCATGGGCAAGATGATCATAACCCCATTCTCTGGAATAATGGAGCGAGCAACAGACTTATTGGAAATCATACATACCGATGTGTGTGGACCAATGAGTATTTCGACGCGCGGTGGATATCGCTATTTCTCACTTTTACTGATGAGTTAAATAGATATGGGTATGTCTATTTAATGAAACATAAATATAAAACGTTTGAAAAGTTCAAAGAATTTCAGAACAAAGTGAAAAACCATCATAACAGGAAAATTAAATTTCCGCGATTCGATCGTGGAGGTGTAGTTCCAAGTGTGCTAGTACTATGTAGTTCTATTGTATGGCAATAGTGACAACATAGTTTTGGCAAAGAAACAAAGGTTTCATCAGAAGACCAAGTTTATACAATGCCATCTCATACAAGATGAGTAATGCATGCTGACGCAAAAGAATATGCAAATACAAACGGACCTGAAAGTGTCAGACCCGTAGATAAGGTTTACCACGTGCAACGCGTATGAAGAACACCGGAATGCCATAGGTGTTAAAGGCGCAAGTATGACTAGATTATTGACTCTAGTGCAAGTGGGAGACTGAAGGAAATATGCCCTAGAGGCAATAATAATATTGTTATTATCATATTTCTTGTTCATGATAATGTTTATACTCCATGCTATAATTGTATTAAGCGGAAACATTAATACTTGTGTGGTTTATGAACAACACCGTGTCCCTAGTATGCCTCTACTAGACTAGCTCATTGATTAATGATGGTTAAGGTTTCCTAACCATAGACATGAGTTGTCGATTAATAATGAGGTCATATCATTAGGAGAATGATGTGATGGACAGACCCAAATAAAGCACAACAATTAGATCGTGTCATTGTGTTCATCTTTGCGAAGCTTTCCTATGTTAAGTATTGTATTCCTTAGACCATGAGATAATGCAACTCCCTGGTATTGGAAGAAAGCTTTGAGGTCATCAAACGTCATCCTATGAAAGGGTGATCATAAAGGTGTCTCTCAGGTGATCGGAAAGTACTTGTTGGGTTGCATGTATCGAGATGGAATTTGTCCCTCCCAAGTCGGAGAGATATACTTCGGGCCCACTCGGTAATCGATATCAACATCGCTTGCAAGCATGTGGTTAAGGAGTTAATCACAAAGTGATATCGGATTACAGAACGAGTAAAGTACTTGCTGTGAACGAGATTGAACTAGGTATGGCGATATCGACGATCGAATCTCGGGCAAGTAAAATATTACGAGACGAAGGGAATACATATACGGGATTAATTGAATCCTGGCATCATGGTTCATCCGATATGATCATCGATGAATATGTGGGAGTCAATATGGGTTTCCAGATCCCGCTATTGATTATTGATAGAAGATCATGTCTGCATATTCTCGAACCCATAGGGTCACACACTTAACGTGCATCGACGCTAGGATAGAATGGATAATTGGTTATTGAGTTTTTCGTTCGGAGTCTCGGATGAGATCCCAGACATCACGAGAGGTTCCGGAATGGTCCGGAGAATAAGATTCATATAATGGAAAGGAGTTTTTTGGGTTTCAGAAAAGTTCTGGACTTTTTCGGTAGAGTACCGGAATGTTCTAGAAAGTTCCGGAGGGCTCCATGGTGGGGCCCACATGCCCCAAAGGGTCCACATGGACCAAAGGGTGATGCCTACATGGGCCTGGTCGTCCATGCCCACTTGTCCTATGAGGCCAAGGGCAAAACCCTAGGGTTTTCTTGGAGGCCAAGGCAAAGGAAACTTAGGGGGCAAGTTTTCTCCCTAGGGCCACCGGCTTGACTTGGAGGCCAAGGCAAAGGAAACTTAGGGGGTAAGTTTTCTCCCTGGGGCCACCGGCTTGACTTGGAGGCCAAGGCAAAGGAAACTTAGGGGGCAAGTTTTCTCCCTGGGGCCACCGGCTTTCTTATGGGCCAAGGCAAAGGAAACTTAGGGGGCAAGTTTTCTCCCTGGGGCCACCGGCTTGACTTGGAGGCTAAGGCAGCCCCCTTGGCTGCCCCCCTTGACCTATTTAAAGGGGAGGGGAGGGCTGGGGCGTGCTCACCTAAAACCCTAGCCACCGGCCCAACTGCTGCCCTCCAATCTCTCTCTCTCGCGACTGCACGTAGGCGAAGCCCTGCTGCAGAAACTCTCCACCATAAGCACCACGCTGTCGTGCTGCAGATCCAATCTATCTCTCCACCATACTTGCTGGACCAAGGAAGGAGGAGACGTCATTGCTCCGTACGTGTGCATCTCTCGGAGGCGCCGCCACTTGGGGCGTTGGATCGGATCAGATCGCGGGGAGGAGACGGCTAGTACGACTACATCATCCACGTTCTGTTGAACGTTTCCGCTGTGCGATTTCTTCAAGGGTATGAAGATCTCATCTACCTCTCTCGTTGATTACATCTCCTAGATTAGATCTTGGCTTTCTTGTTCGCATCCGTAGGAAAAATTTGATTTACTATGCTTCGAAACCCTTCACAAGGAGCTATTGGAGGCGCTATCCCTGGGCATGTGGACGTCATGGAGGCGCCTGAAGATGGTAATGCAATCAGAAGCATGCTAGGATACCCAAAAGAAGTACACATAACAAAACACATATAAAGCAGCACTGCCATCATAGGCAAATCACCTGCAAGATAAGTCCTATCAGTAACATTCGCAAGTATGCTTTGGAACGACCTAACCTTGTAAGCATAGCGAGGCAAGGTTTCTGGAACATGAGTGATCTCCATTATGTCGGTCCGTATGGTAAGCCACGCTTCAAAAGTGTGGTCAGCAGCACCAAAAGAATCCCTCCTGGCTTAACTTTCATGTAATGCAAGTAGAAAGCATGACCCTCAAGCAAACTTCCATAAATCTTCTCTATGTGAGGCTTCAATATGGACACCTGCATAGCACAACCCTGTAAAGCAAAAATGCAAGCTATCAGTAAACATGTGAAGAACTTGACAAACCAAAACGACAATAAAGACGGGTGTATGTGCACCGAAAAAGAACAATAATATGTAGACCAAAAACTGGACGACAGCTGTGTTTTTCCACCTAACTGAGCTCTTTGTTCACTCCTTGCAACATATATGAAGAAAAAAAGAATAAAGCCATAGGAAAAATGGCCCCAGCTCTAGTCGACAGAAAGCAACCTACTGTGTCTATTTTCCAGTAAGCAAGCTCCCTGCACGAAGCAAAGCAGCACATAAAAACCGAGTATCCAACTTTAGTTTGTAAACGACAGAAAGCAACAACCTAGAAAGCAAAACAAAGAAGTTGAACATAAAGGAAGATACTTAAAGCTCTACATGCATAACTTTTACTCCATATAGAAAGGCCGTTGTGTTAAAAACTAATCTTGTAAGAGAACCTGTAATTTACTTTCGTAAAGACTTGTAGGCAGAAGCAGAAATCAGCAGATGCATGTTTCATAAGGACCACTGAATATAAAATAAAACTAAAGGTTGTAAATAGAGAAAAACATGAACCAACAGTATAAAAAACGGAAAGGTTTCAACAATTTCTGATTTAGTTCCGCAAGAACAACGTCATTCATATACCAACACTCCAGGATCTGCACATGACAGGCTGTAATAGCTCCCCTCTTCAGCAAGACCCTATAAACTAATACCTCAGAGAAAACCTTCCCAACAGAAAATCGAACACCCAAAAATATGGCAAGACACAAGAGTATGAAAACATAAAATGGCAAATTCCTTCACACAATAGAAAACCAAAATCAAATCCGTTTACAACCAGACAAAGCGAGGACTAAGACCAGCACAAAATTAAGCTATACCTTTTCGTCCACCATCACGAACTAAAGATGCACAAGTTCATTGTTCTTAGTGACATTAACATGCTCCCAGAAACGCGCAATTCTGACACACACGCCAGTCCTGTGTATGGGAGTTCACATCCCGCAGCAAAGAGTACGCCATCTACACACCAAGCAAGTAGATACATCAGTAAAACAGGGAACAAAATAGAACCAGTAGAGCTCCTCTGTGAAAGAACTTTTATACTAAGAACAAATAACACGAATGCAGAATAACTGAGACTTTCTCAACAGTGACAAATCAATGAAACCATGTCCTTAACGGACCAGCCATCCGAAAATATGACATGCTACTATCAGGGACAAAGTTAAACCAAGAGAACCAACCGCAGGAAGCACCCATACTATAGACGTCCAGGAAAGCACCAATACACTATCCAAAGGGAAAACAAACCAAGCGCATGAGAACAAAAGATTGCAACACAAACAGTAAAGCATCCACATAGTACATGAGAGATAAAACCCGCATAGTGCGCTACTCCCTAATAACATCAAGCACCTCCCTATAAACTATGTTCCTTGTCTAACTGCCACAAGAACCGTCTTCTTCAGCAATGAGAACCTTGAGACCACCAGGAGAAGTAACACGTGAAATGGCTACATAAAGCTGGCCATGCGTAAAAACCAGACTCTATAGATAAATCCCAACTTTCCTGAGTGTCTGACCTTGGCTCTTATTAATGGTGATAGCATAACATACTCTCAGAGGGAACTGCCTATGCTGCAAAACAAACGGCCACTTTGGATCGGTTGCATTCAAAACAATCCTAGGAATACAAACTGACTGCCAAACAGCTAACCCAGTCATGACAGTAACCTCAAGCACACAATCAGCAAGCCTAGTAATAAGCAATCTCGTTCCATTACACAAACACATTCCCTAATTGAGATTCCTCATAAATAAGATAGGCATGCCAACTTTAAGAACCAAGCGATGTTCAGGATAGTTAGGCTGTGTTATTGCATTGAGAATATCCTATGTATACAACACATCCACATTGGGTATCTGCTCTGATTCTGGAGCCACCCTATGTGCGTCAGGCACTCGCGGATTTCCAAAGGTACCCTAAGGGCAACCCGCTCGTTGATAGCATCAACGACAGCATTTGTTGGGCACACAATAGCTCGGGCAGCTAAATACTCAAGGCAGCAATAAGAACCACTGAAACCGTCATAAACAGAGTCGATTAAGGCATCGACCCTATCACCATCCGTTCTGATCAAAAAATTATCAGGTATGGTCACCCATGTAGACTGTGAATCTCGTGCACGCTTATGAGCCGGCAACGTACCATTACCTACTACAAGCACCCACTCTGAAAAGCTTGCTAACTCAGCCCTAGAAGCATCTGTCAAGCCATCGGCCTTCAACTGCATGTTTTCATTCAGTTGCAAAACTTTAACAAAAGACCAAAGTGCAGAAGAGCTGAGTGCAGCGTTCACTATCTCAGCACGTGAACCGCAGGTCTAACCTGCAAAACCTGCCTGAATCACCACCCATAACCACAGGAAGACCCCCAAAAGGCAAAGCAGCATTGCCACCCTCATCTTCAGATAGCACATCCCGCAAGTCCTATCCAAACACTCGACAAACCTCCTATGAGACATCAGAACCTCGTCCCACAACACCAAAGAAGTCTGCCTAATCAGTCCAGCTAAATCTGTACCCCGCCGGATATTACACAGAGACCTGTCATGCATATCAATCGAGATTTTAGACTGGGAATGCACCGTACGACCACCAAGCAATAAAAGGGCAGCCACACCTGATGAAGCCACCGCAAGCACAATCATACCCTTAGACCTCAACTTAGCAATAAAAGTTCTCCACAAAAAGGTTTTTCCAGTACCGCCATGGCCAGACACAAATAGAACATCTCTCTTTGTTCAATCAACAACCTGCAAAACTTCCTTATAAACCATAAGCTGATCTTCATTAAGCCTTTCATACAAGCTCTGCCATTCAGAAGCAAGTTCCTGGCTGTCATAACATGTCTCCTCGAAAAAGAGTCTACAGGCAGGCAGCACCACGAGCTCCCCGGAAGAAGAAGGAGGTCCAAACGGCTGGAAGAAATCTCCACTCCCGAGCTAGTATCGGCAAAAAGAAGACCACAAGAAGACCCCCCCCCCCCCCCCCCCCCCACTGCCCAGATAAGACTGAAAACGTACAGACAGCTGGGGAGCCCAAAGCGACTGACAAAGATGGCCCACATATAAAGGCCCCATCATACAGTGAGTCAAGTAGTTACGTTTAGACGGCGAAAGCGATGGGGCCTTTTTTTTATCTTGGCCGGTGGCAAGGCGGTTCGCAGAACATAGCTGGCTTGCACCGGGCAGGAAGCCTGGCCCAGCAACATTGTGAGCAGAACATAGCCGACCCACCCCCAGCGACCATCGAACGAAACAACAGCCGGCAAGTGTCCTCAAATCGCTAGCTGACGACCAAGCTTATAGCTTAGGTTAAATAAGAAAATTTGAAAATTGTACATACATGCCCAGGTAACCACTCTTCTACCGACTATTTTTAAAAAAAATACATAATAAATTGCTCTAAAGAAGTCAGACATTTTTAATCATGGTGATAGAACATAAGTTTTGTGTTGCTATTGCATCTTGAGATAGCCATGGCATAGCTTGACAATCTGTAAGATAGGACTTCTTACATGCATTACATAGCTAATCTCTAATGAAACGTTAGGAGGTAACATACATGCCTAGAAATATTCACTTCACATACGAATAAAATACATTTTAAGTTACGCGATAGCTCGAGAATGTGCAATCACAATTCCATAGCTGCATAGTTTCAACCATACGTGAACTATATAGAAATTATAATATTCATATCTCTAGTGTTGGTGACATTCACATCTAGAAAAAATAGGTATCAACAGGGGAGGATAAGTAGCATTACCTGACTCAGAATTAAGCATAAAGAAGTCACGGCATATTTATTTTCATGGATAGGGAGAGATCATTAAGCTCCTCTAGCAACCCTGTTTTGTAAGGTATCACCATCAGTATGTTGTATGCCATAACATCATGTGCTAACCCATTTCTCAATATAACAGTGAATAAATGTAGGGCTTCTTCCGTTCTGTCACAATTAAAAAATGCATCAATTATCATAGTATTTTATAGTCATGCACTGTACTCTAAGTTCCATTGAGCATAGGTCCTAGATGATTTGAAGTGCTCCATGCGAACTGTACGAACTCTTGTTAAAATTATGCAGTAATTGATACCATCCAACAATATTTCAGTGATAATGATATTGAGAGACAGTTCCTTTAAAGGAACAACCTCCCCAATCCTTAAGCAAAACATATTAATTATTCTTCTCTCAAAACAGCAGTGCATTATTAAAGACGATCCTAAAACAATATAAGGGCAATCAGGTAATAATCCATAGCAAATTCATAAAACTAAACGCCAAGTCTCCAAAAGAAAAATGGCTATAGATGGTGTTAATTTGTGCATCCAGTAACAGAGGCAATGCGCTCCAGAAGTATGGTCAAGGTCGTACACCCTCCACGGGAGAATGTCCACAAAAACTTATGATGAAACATTCTTTGCAGTAATAAAATTGGACAATTCTAAAAGAATAAGATGAGTAAGAAGAAGGATCTCATTTCTTGCTTTCATTTTTCATTTTAGAACAATCTATAGAATGAGGGGAGCAGAAAGTAGGAATTGGCTTATCTCCATCAGAATGGTGGTTGGTTCTTGGACCAAGCTGAAGACACATATCTAGTCCCCAGCCAGCACCACACTACGGCCACCACTCCTGCAGGAGAGTAGAGTCGCCTTGGACCTCCTGTTTTTGGCATCTAGTTTAATCGGTTCAAGCAACACTACTAAATCAGGTGCATCTAGAAGTTTGAGAACAAACAAATAAAAGTGCAGAAGTAAATTTGAAATCTACAGCTTCCATGATTAAACATAAAACGGAGAGAATGTGCGCCTTATTCATGTTTGCATATGCAAGAACCCATGGCGCAAGCAAGCACCAACTCCCTTGGTAGCCCCAACGACGACCAAGCCGACAGACATCACCGGGCATCAAGGAGACAACAACCCACAACGAAAGCAAGCACCAGCTCACCGGGTAGCCCCAAGGGCCACCGACGCCGCGGTGACCAAGCGACAAAAGCAGGAGCATGAGAGCAACCACAAAACCAGAAAACAATATAAACACAAGTAGCCCATTAAGTAGTGTGGCGCTGACTCTAAGACGTCAAGTTCCAAGCGATCAGTGGACCTGGGCTGCGAAGAGGAGTCAAGCATCACACTGGACTCAGGGCGGCGCAGCGGAACTTCCACAGGGTGCAGCTAAATTAAATTAAGTGGTACGATTAAACCAAATCAGAAAAGGACAGGCCAACATATATAGATGCATCAGTTCCAAACACGTGAATACTGCTGAAAAGTGCAACCTCACAAAAATTAAATTACTTGGTAATAGATATATCTTCCATGCAACTTTTAGTCCATATTATATACAGCAGAGATCTAACGACATGACTGCTACAAAGTGGAACCTCATCATAATTAAAGAAATTAAAGCAATTGCAAAACACATACTGAAAAGGAATCAAAAGAACACAATAGTGGATCACAATATCACCTCCTACAGTAAGAAGATCTGCACGCGGGAGGGCACTTTTCGACCTGATGTTGCCACCGTGAGTTGTCAAGGCAAATTCTTCTCTCTAGATTGCAGGCCACAGTGCCTCGGGCCGCTGGGCGCTCTCCCATGCCGCCTTCTGCACAGTTGGATGCACGACTTTGGAAACATCGTCCTCCATGCCAACTCGAGCCTCTCCATCGACGGTTCTCGCGAGGGGGAGGACTGCCGGCTTGGCTTCGCCGCCACCCCTGCCGAGTCCGTTTCGGTTCTGCGAAGGGAAGGGCGCCGTCTCCTTTCTGGGCGGAGAAAAAGCGAGGGCGGCGAGGAAGAGAGGCTTGGGTTTGGCGGGGAGGATAGAGAAGATAAGGCGAGCACGCGAGGGCGAGGGAAAGTCCGGGTCAGCGCCTCTTCGGGGTCATAACCATCTTTTTCACTTTGTGTAAATAGTTCTGGTCTCTGTGTTGTGGACCAAAGTGGCAGGTGGGGCCACTAGCTTCACAGGAGAGCAGTCACATGCGGTAACAAAAAGCTTTTTTAACAGCCTGAACGAATGGTTCAGATGAGTTGTATTTGCTATCCAACGGCTGATAACATCCATGGTCAAAGTGGCTTCAGCGGATGGGTACGTGACCACGCTTAAAGCTTAGGTAAATGACAAATGATATGTGTTAGCTCACATTGCCCATGTCTCTTTGCTATTCTTGCTGTCTGCTTAGTTCATGGTTGCATACGGTTTTTGAATATGCAATGACCACCACTAGAAAAGAAGCTTGCATAAATCAACAATGCATGCAAATACCAGCAAAACTCATTTCCTTTATATTGTACATTTCACACACCACATGTATATATACATGTCAACAAAGATTGAATTCCTACTGAAATATATAGGTAATCTTGGTTACGTCTTTGCTCCATGATGGAGCACTCAAATTGATCCACATTGGTCTTTGTGTTGAAATATGAAGAGGATCTTATCGTTCATTCATCTTGTCTACTCTTTACTTTTGGGATATTTTGGTAGCACTGCATAAGACACTCTTAACTAAAAAGTGACTTAGGCAGTACACCAAAACATCACAATAGCGACGGTTGCATCTAATCTGTTTAAACAAATAGTGAAGTGAATCAGTTACATGTTAGAAGCAAACAAGATGAGTGAAGTGCCTTGATAATTGATTGCTTGTTTGATGGTGCCAATTTGACGCACCCAGTTGGGAACCCCAAGAGGAAGGTATGATGAGCACAGTAGCAAGTTTTCCCTCAGTAAGAAACTGAGGTTTATCGAACCAGTAGGAAAAAGCCAAACTTCAGAAGGTGATGCCTGCTAGCTTCGCGACAGCTCCGGGCAATTTATAAGGCGCCTCGTCCAGGGCTTTGCTTTGCACCAGCAGCAACGTGGAACCTGCACACAACACAACCAAGAACTTTGCTCCCAACTTACGATGAGGTTGTCAATCTCACCGGTTTGCTGTAAACAAAGGATTGAGCGTATCGAGTGGAAAACAATAGTAGTATGCGAGAAAGTAAACAGTGCGAGTAAAAGTAAACAGTAATAGCAATGTAAAGGAAATTGGACCGGGGTCCACAGTTCACTAGTGGTGTCTCTCCATAAGATAAATAACGATATGCTGGGTAAACAAATTACAGTTGGGCAATTGATAGAATAAAGATAATGTGCATATGTCACGAGGATCACTATGAGATTTACTCTGGGCATTACAACAGGATACATAGACCGCCATCCAACTGCATCTATGACTAATAATCCACTCGCAGGGAATCGTCCAAGGACCCCTTGAGTATTAAGTTGCGAACAATAGATAACTGCATTAAGCAAAGTGTGTAATGTAAACAAAGCAAATGTCCTTGGACACAAGATTGTTGTTTTCTCCCTAGTGGCAACAGCACATCTACAACCTTAGAGGTTTTTGTCACTCCCCCAGATTAAATAGAGGCATGAACCCAACTATCGAGCATAAATACCCCCACTTGGAGTCACTAGTATCTACTTGGCCAAGATAGCTACTAACAACGGAGAGCATGCAAGATCATAAACAACATAGAGATAACATAAGATAAAATTCAGCACATCAACTTAACATAACACCAATATTCATCGGATCCCAACAAACACAACATATAGAATTACATAAAGATAATCTCGATCATGTAAGGCAGCTCACGAGATCTAAACATGAAGCACATGGTGGAGAAGACAACCATCTAGCTACTGCTATGGACCCATAGTCCAAGGTAGACTACTCACTCATCGTGCCGGAGGCAAGCATGGCGATGAAGAAGACCTCCGGTGGTGATTCCCCTCTTCAACAGGGTGCCGGGAAGAGCTTCTGGACCCTCCCGATCTTGGGTCGACGACGGCGGCGGATCGCGATGTGTTTCTGGAAAATTGATTGGGTGTTTAGGTTTTTCCCGCCGGGGGGTCTTTATAGGCGAGGGGCAGCGTCAGAGGTGGACCAGGGTGGCCTCATCCATAGGGGGCGTGGGCCAGGGGCTGGCCGCGCCGCCCTATGGTGTGGCCGGCCCGTGGCCCCCTTCCATCTCCTCTTCGGACTTCTGGAAGCTTCGGTAAATATTAGGAGGTTCAGCTTTTGTATCGTCCAATTCCGAGAATATTTCATGTGTAACTTTTCTGAAACACAAAAATAGCAGAAAACAGGGAACTAACACTGTGGCATCTTGTTAATAGGTTAGTTCTGGAAAATGCATAAAAATGCCACGAAGTGTAACAAAACACTAAGCAAATGGTGTAAGAACAAGCATGGAGCATAAAAAATTATAGATACGTTTGAGACAAATCAATAATATATACTTACTTGCAATCCTTATGACAGGAGAGGGGAACCCCTTATGTGTGCATTCTCATTAGCACTAATATGGTGGAGGTTGTCAACTTCCTCAGGTGCATAGCACAAGACAGGAAAACTACAGAAAATAATCATCGGAATTAGAGCATGAACACGGAAGTTCAAATTAAGTAAATGCAAGTTGACATGATTTGTGTTCGTACCTTCCGCTTGTGATGCTAACTTGATGTTGTCCAATTCTTATGCAGTGCCACCAAAATATCATTCCTATTATAAAATCAATGGTAGCATTAGTTGGATATATAAAATATTGGAAAACTAGTAGTATGTTGTATGTTTAGCTCAAATAAAATCGATGGTGGCATTACTTGAATATATAAAAGATTGACAAAAACTAGTAGTATGTGATATGTGTTAGCTCACATAAAATCGATGGTGGCATTACTTGAATATATAAAAGATTGGAAAAACTAGTAGTGTATTTGCTATGTGTTAGCCCACATAAAATCGATGGTGGCATTGGTTGAATATATGTGCTAGTGTTGTGCTTACACATGGTAGATCCATTATATAAAATCGATCCTTGCTAACTGAACTATGCGTCTATTTTTGCTACACATGATAGATCCATTATCTTAAGACTCAAACTGAAATGTGAACTGAAGTGTGCTATATAAAATCCATTCTTGCTAATTGTGCTAATGAGTATAAAAACCGAAAACGCGGAGCCCAACACAATATTCTAATGGATCTGGCTTTGCTAACCGTGCTTACATATCAGATCTACATTATTTTAATGGATCTAGCTTTGCTAACAACGCTTGTAGAACAGATCCGCACAATATATAACTAAAAAATGCTAATAACAACGTATACATCTGAGAAGGCTTTACATACGCACGTCGGCGCTAGCGAAGACGAAGTGGCTTGACCGACATTTTGGGGGGCGCCTCCATCCTACGACCGCATGGGTTGGCACGAGAGAGCGGCGACCAAGCCGCTAGAGTGGAGGTCCTCATTAGAGATGGAGTGTAACAACCCAAATTTTTGGAAAATAGAAATTATTGGAAATTATTCAAATACCAAATTTTGGAGCCAACAAAAACTTTTATTTTAACAGCAAGATTAATTTATGGTCTTTTAAAACTTGTGCATTTTAGCACTCTGCTCCCATGCTTCAAATAAAAAGAATAAGATAATCTTTTCACATCAGATCCTTTGACCCTAATTTTCAAAACCATTCGTTGCACATGAAGTAAAACCCTAGTTTCCAAAAACCTTAGCCTTGTTGGAAATAGAGGAATAATAAGACCCATTTTGAGAACCATTTTTATCACACAAGTTGATATTTCCAAAATAAGATTTCAATCTACATTTTGAAAACTACTGCCTTATGACCCAATTTCAAGAATCAATTTTTTAAAAGAAACAAAAACCTTTGACCGAAACCTTTTTAAAATTTCCCATGCGTTCTTAGGCAAATTTGGAGACCCAAAATAAAACCTTTGTTTATAAATTGATTTAATCAAAATGGTTTTCTATATATTTAAATCTTGCATGAGTACATGGTAAAACTGTTTTTGTGATTTGTTAAATCAATTGAGGTCAATCAATAAAAAAAAAGAGAAAACAAAAATAAATAAGAAGAAACATAAAACCATAAAATAGGAAAATAAGAAAAAAGTGATCTTCAAAATTTGATTGATTACACTACTTTGCACCTCTACATTAAGAAATAACTGAACTAAACCTGCATGTATCTCTGCACCATGATTTAGAAAAAGTTTCCCTCAAGCCAAGATCACAAAGTTTAATCCCTGGAAAGAGTTCGGACCCTATTTAATTTTCTTCCAAATTTTGAGTCCTTTTCATATACTATTCCAAACTCTTCATCTTTCTCAACCAAAGCACCACCTATGGACCATACAAGCACATTCCCAGCCTCCTTATCCATTACTTGTGCCAACAAAATTCGAAAATTTCCAAAATTCAAAAGTAGGTCATTTCGTCAAACAACTTGTGAGCAGAATCCGAGGAAGTCAAGAACACTATTGCAAATAGTGGAGCTCTGCCCTCTCTGCCCCGAGTCTGTGCTGAGGTCACCTCGACGTCCCACGCCCACACCCTGGCCTCTCTGCACGGAATCACGACGGAGTGGAGAAGGAAACATCGCCACCGGTCACCTCCTGTCGCCACTGCTCCCCTCCCCTTTCCTTCGTCACTCGGTCGCGCCAGAGCGCCACCGACGTCACCACAGAAACCGCAGAACTTGCCCATGTCTCCACGACCACTCCTGCCACTAGAGCTCGCCGAAGACCGCGTCACGGCCATGCCGAGGCCACGACCTGGACACCCCCGCGCCCGATCGCTCTGGGATATAAAATGGCCTTAGAGCACACTATGGAACTCGCACCATCCGCCTCTATCTCCTAGACATCCCCAATCTCTTTCTCTTCCTCTGTTTCATGTTCGAGCTCGCCGTCGGCGCGTTAAGACGTGGACCCGCGCCACCTTCCCCGACAATCGTTCACCGCCCTGACTGTACTAGCCGGCCTAGTCGAACATATGCACTCTACTGAACAACATCCTGTCTACTCTGGCTTCCTCTGGTGAGCTCGGCGCCGAGGCCGAGCGCTCGCAGGCGCGTTCTTCTCCTGGTGCTCCACGCCCTTCCCCGAGCTGCTGTCGGGACCTGTCGGCCGAGAAGGATATCCGAAACCAATGCGCACCATCTCCCCCTACGTCCGCTTCTGCCCTGCTCTCTGCTTAGTCCTCTCCTGTCGCAAGGTAGGGGACGGCCCGGACGGTGGCGTACCGTTTCGTCCTCTCCTATTTTTTTGGGGATCCTGTACGCCGCCTTCTCTGGCAGGTGGGGGTCGCGCCGCCTGAAAGAGCCAGCTAGTGGGCCAGCCCATTTCCGCATCGATCGTCTTCCTCCTCTATCTGTTTCTTCCTCGACCAGTACCTCGCCGACCAGCACCTCTCTGCCTAGCACCTCACCGACCAGCACCTCACCGGAACCCTAAAGACCCCCCTCCCTAAGATCTCTGATACGTCCAAAACGTATCTACTTTCCCGAACACTTTTGCTATTGTTTCTCCTCTAATTTGTGTGTTTTGAATGCAACTAACACGGACTGACGCTGTTTTCAGCAGAATTACTCTGGTGTCTCGTTTTTGTGCAGAAATCCAACTTTCAGTAAAAATTCGGGAAAAATCATCAAAAATCCTATTTCACCAGAAGACCCACGGAGCCAGAAGACAGGAGGGAAAGGAGGCCTGAGGGGCCCTCACGCACTGGTGGCGCGGCCCAGCCCTGGCCGCGCCACACTGGCGTGAGGAGGCCCCAGCCATCCTCTCGGCCTCCCCTCTCGCCTACATATACCCTCTGACGACATAATATCGGGGAGACGGCGTTTTTCCCAGATAGACTTCCGCTGCGCCGCTGCCATCAGAAACCGCGATTCGGAACCAGAAACTCCGTTTTGGCACCCTGCCGGGACGGGGATTCGGAGGAGATCTTCATCACCATCACCACCGATGCTCCTCCATCGACCATCCATGACTCCCCCATCCATGTGTGAGTAATTCCCCCGCTGTAGGTGAGGGGATGGTAGGGATTGGATGAGATTGTTCATGTAATTTGATATGAGATTGTTAGGGCATAGTGCCTAGTATCTTTATTTAGTGCCTATGACATTGTTGCAACTTGTTGTGCTTAATGCTTGTCACTTTGGGCCCGAGTGCCATGATTTCAGATCTGAACATGTTATTATTTCTATGATGATACTTGTTGTTTATGGTCTTACCTATAAGTTGTATACACATATTGTTGTCCGGAACCCGAGGCCCCAAAGTGACAGAAATTGGGATAACCGGAGGGGATGGCTATGATGTGAGGATCACATGTGTTCACCGAGTGCTAATGCTTTGCTCTGGTACTCTATTAAAAGGAGTACCTTAATTACCAGTAGTTTCCCTTGAGGCCCTGCTGCAATAGGCTGGTAGGACAAAAGATGTCGTGCAAGTTTCTCCTTGTGAGCACGTACGACTATATACGGAACACATGCCTATGATTGTTTGTACTAGGATGCTTTATCTTATTTATTTGCAATGCCCATGTCTCATTGATTTCATGAATTATCTTATCCATGCAACGCCCGTAATCCATCCCTATGCCTACAGTATTTGTTCATACTGTTTACAACTGTTACTATTACCGCTGCTATTTTACTACTGCTGTTACTGTTTCACTACTATCACCGCTATAAAACTGTTGCTACTGATAAACCATTGCGAGCAAGACTGTTTCCAGGTGCAGCTGAATTGACAACTCATCTGTTAAGGCTTACATATATTCTTTGGCTCCCCTTGTGTCGAATCAATAAATTTGGGTAATACTTCCCTCAAAGACTGTTGCGATCCCCTATACTTGTGGGTCATCAAGACTATTTTCTGGCGCCGTTGCCGGGGAGCATAGCTTTATTTGTAAGTTCACTTGGTATTCATATTGTTCGCTGCAATCCTTTCATCATGGGTAAACCTCGTGATGGAAAAGTTCCTATATTGCCATCCACTACAAGAAGAGGTACGACTCTCAACACCTCTGCTGCTCTTGATTCACCGTCTGTTATTAGTAAGTTGCTTACACCACCACACCCACACGGTACTGCTACTACTTCTGCTGAGATTGAAAATGCCACTGATAATTTAGATGATGCTTCTACTGTGCTTGATGAGAGTGGTTCACTAGGTTCCTTTTTAGATGCTACTATTGCTAGAGCTAAGTTGGGAAACACCACTGTTACACCTGTTAGTTCACCTGAGTCTAGGGAATGTCCTAGTGATGATTATGATGATGATGCTTATATTGAGCTTAATGATGATTTTATTCCTGAAGCACGTGCTGCTCGTAATGCTGGTAATGTTAAAGAACTTCTTGCAAGACGTTCTGTTAGATATAATTTGTCTCCTGATCCTAAATTTGCTGCTTCTCCCATAAATATTAGAGACAAGGATTATGATTTCTCTTTGGATTTATCTTACATATCTATTGTTGAGAAAACTCCTTTTTGTGGTACTAAAGATGAGAGTGCTATGGGGCACATGAATGAGCTTTCTACTTTGAGTAATTTGTTTTCTGATGATATTAAGCTCCGCACTTACTTTGTTGCTAAGATTTTTTCCTTTCTCGTTAAAAGATGCAGCTAAAACTTGGTTTAATAACTTGTCTCCTGGATCCCTTACTAGTCCTATTGCTTTGGTTAATGCTTTCTTTCAGAAATATTTTCCTGCTAGTGCTCAACATGCTGCTGTGCAGAAAATCTTTGATCTTGAACAGGGAAAAGGAGAGATATTGCCTGAATCTTGGACAAGGTTTTGTTCTTTAATTAGAGCTTTGCCTAAGGAACCATTGCCTAAAAACGAACTCCTTGATATATTTTATAATGGACTAACGGATGAATCTAAGTCATATTTGGATAGTTGTGCTGGTTGTGTTTTCAGGGAAAGAACTCCGGTTGATGCTGAAGAATTAATGGCTAAAATAAGTCGGAATCATGATGATTGGACTTTAGTTGAGCCAACACCAGCACCAACCCCTGCGCCATCTACAGAGCCTACGCCGAAGAAGAGAGGAATGATTGAATTAAATGATGAAGTTATGAGGGAAGCTAAGAAATCTCTTAAGGAGAAAGGTATTAAGGCCGGAGACGTGGAGAATTTACCTCCCATAGAAGAATTACGTAAGCCAATCCCTCACTCATCCACTATTGAGGTACACTCTCTCCAACGCTTTGATGAAAGAGATATTCCTTATACTAAATCTCCTGATCAATGCTTAGATGAATTTGATAATTTTATTGTTAAGCAAGAAAATTTTAATAGATTGGTGCATAATCATTTGTTGGAGAATTCTAGAGCTATTAACAAGTTGTAGGATATTGTGGAGAGAACCGCTAATGATGTGAAGATACTTGTTAAACATTTTTATATGGTTCAAACACAAATTGATCAGCTTACCAAGGTGCAAAAAGACTTGCTAGTTAATGCCGCAAGAGAGAAGTAAGCATGTGAAATACGCACAAGAAGTGGCGCTGCTACTCAAGATCCATTATATCCTGAAGGACATCCTAAGAGGGTCGAGCAAGATTCTCAACGTACTTCAAGTGATGATATTCGTTCTAAGGAGAAGAAGAAGAAGAAGAAGAAGAAGAAGCATAAAACAACCACAGAATCATCTGATGCAGGTAAAGATCCTAACAGTGTTTCTATTTCTGATGCTGAAACTGAACCAGGAGATGCTTTCGATAAAGAAGTTGAAGAAGAACCAGAAAAGAGTGATAAAAATGCAAAGTACACCAAAGAAGACTTCATTGCCAACAAGCATGGTAAAGAGAGAGAACCCTGGGTACAGAAACCAATGCCTTTTCCTGGTAAGAAACACAAGTCCAAGGAAGAAGAACACTACAACAGGTTTTGTGAATGGATGAGACTTTTATTTTTGCAAATTCCTTTGACTGATGCTATTAGAATGCCTCCTTATGCAAAGTATATGAAAGATATTGTCACTAACAAAAGGAAAATTCCTAATGAGGAAATTTCCACCTTACTTGCTAATTATTCTTTTGATGGTAAAGTTCCAGAGAAGCTTGGAGATCCAGGTATACCTACTATTCCTTGCTCCATTAAAAATAACTATGTTAGAACTGCTTTATGTGATTTGGGAGCTGGAGTTAGTGTCATGCCTTTTTCTCTTTATAAGAGACTTGATCTAGAAAAATTAGTATCAACTGATATATCTTTGCAGATGGCTGATAAGTCTACTACTATTCCTATTGGTATATGTGAAAATGTTCCTGTTCAAGTTGCTAACAGTTCTTTAATATTAACTGATTTTGTTGTGTTGGAAATGCCTGAAGATGATAATATGTCTATTATTCTTGGGAGACCTTTTCTAAACACTGCAGGTGCTGTTATTAATTGCAATCAAGGAAAAGTCACTTTTAATGTTAATGACAAAGAGTATACGGTTTATTTTCCCAAGAAAATTGATAGGAAGAGTGCTCTAAATTCAATCAAGCATGTTGAGACCATCAAAGTTGGTCAAATTATTTGTTCAGAGCGAAAGCCCAAAGACGAATATAAAATTGTTATGGTTGGGACTATACCTATCAAAGTTGAGGTAACATAAGCATTAAGTGAAGTGCAAAGTTTTGCCTCATATAAAGTTAGTTTGGGAACAAGACTTGATCAACCTTGTTAACAAAGTGATTTTATATGAACGAAACTTCGTTTTCACCGCATCCACTCCACCTCACTTGTATTTACTTTCATCAAAATTTTATTCCTTCAGTTTAGTTGCATGATTAAGAGTATCTCAGAGCTGCTGCATGCTTGGTTTTGATTTGCTTGAAATATTTTCATCTTCATTTTTCTGAATTTTTATCGATATGTCAATTTCTGAAAAATCCTCGAAAATAAAGTTTCCTGAAAAATTCCAGAAAATTCTTTATAAATTTTTATGTCAAAAATGGGGCAGAGAGACACCTGGGAGGCACCAGGAGGGGCTGCCATGCCACCTCACACGTAGGTGGCGCGGCCCAGCCCTGGCCGCGCCACCCAGGTGTGAGAGGGCCTCACCTGGCCCCTCACTTATCTCTTCCTCCCCTGCTCTTTCTCTCTCCCGAAAACAACGACACACCCAGCTCAAACCCGAGTTCTTGCTGTTCTTCACCTGGATTTTTCGATCTGCTTGCTCAGCCCAACATTTCTGCTGAAATTTGGAGCATTTGTTCTCCGGTATGTGACTCCTCCACTTGTCCAAGTAGAATTTCTTTTGGTGGAGTATTTCTTGAGTATTTTAGCATTGTAGGTGACAGTATAAATGAGTATGCATGCTTGTTCTATTGCTTAGAATTGTTATTTTGATGCATGTTAGCTCTCTAGTAACCCACTATAGTAGTCTCCTACACTTTCTTGTCTTTAAATCACTTTTTATGAGTTTGTTGAAAAATTTCAGAGAAGGGAGATGGACAACTTCACATATGGAGAAGTGTTTGAAAGTGATGCACCAAGGTCATCAAGGCCCTCAAGATCCACTGCTCAATATAGGATGTCTTATAATGAGGATCTCATGTCACCAAACCTTGAAGGGGACGATGGAGATGCACATCCGTCCACCTTCCCTTGTTTTAACTTTTTGAGTGATGCAGGGATTCTTGATGATTTCTTGCTCCTTATTAACAGGGTTGGGTTGACTGATTACATGACAGATGAAAGAGACCAATATGCTTTGCTTACAAAGACTTTCGTTGAAAGTTTTAAATTTATTAACGCTCATTTCAATCCTTCCATTGCATTTAAGATTTATGATAAGTCTATCACCATGTCTTTGGGGATGTTTTGTTCTATTTTAGGTATTCCCATGTTTGGAACGGCCAAGAGAATACAAAATCACCCCACTGATTTGGTGGAGCTTTACCGAGGAGTGACCAATGATGATGACCGCACCGCACAGCGTGGCAAGATAAGAAACATTCAGCTCCCAGCTATTAGATATTTCACTTACTATCTTGCAACTAGTGTACTTGGTAGAGAAAACACTAGCAATATCTCCAACTATCATTTAGCTTTTCTAGCTACCGCTCTTGATGTTAGTAAGAAGTATAACCTTGGTGCTATTATTGCTCGTCGCCTAGCCGCTAGGGGACCTATTTATGGAGGTATTATTGCCGCGCGCATTGTTGCTGAGCTAGGACTTTCTATTGCTCCTAATGATGTATTGTTGGCTCCACAAAGGCTTGATCTTGCTGCTATGAAACTCCATCATTTTGTTACTGCTAACTCTTGTGCAGGGAAATTAGTTTACAGGATGTTATTTATTGATGGAGAGGAAAGGGAAATTCCCTTGCCTCAGCCTAACTTGTTCAGCATTCACATGAGGCCATGGTCGCGCACGAAGGTGGAGTTGGATGATCAGCTTAGGTTGCTTGGTTTCAATGTCCAACATGGTGCAGTGGTCCAGGAGGAAGAGGAGGAGCCGGCCTATCACTTCACCACGTACCACTCCGGGGCATCCTCGAGCTCATATCAGGACGATGGTGCTTCTTCGTCACACTACGGAGGCGCCACTTCATGGCCGAGTTGGCCGAGTTGGGATTGATCTCCACTTAGGCCAAAAGCCTAAGCTTGGGGGGAGGTACGCCGACGATTCACTCATCTACATATCATATTTTGTCGGACCTTTGTATATTCATGTTTCGCCTTCTTTATTGTTCTTGTTCTTGTTTCCACTTTTCCAAAACATAAAAAGACCAAAAATATTTCCGTTATTTCTCTTTGTTTGGTTCTTTAGTTTTCTACCTTTGGTTTGCTTTACTTGCTATTTTCGGTTTGCTATTCGAAAAATCCAAAAATATTTTGCTTTGTTTGCTATTTCCTTCTGCTTTTGTTTCAAAAATCGAAAACCCCAAAAATATTTGTTGTTCTTCTTCGGTTTTGTAAAGTTTGTTGCAGAGTTCAGTCTCCCGTTACTCCATTGGAGCTTGGTATTCACTTTATATTATTCAAGCCACATAAGTAAAGAGCAATAATGACGACATACGACAATCCGAGATGTGGTAAGAGGCTGGTATGAACTCTATTTGTTTTCATTTTTGTACATATACTCATCTATGTGGACATGCTTAGTCGGTTCATGTAAGGTATATGTTATCAAATGGATGCTTTGTAGTTCTTGCTTTCATATGATTAGTTTCGATTTACTATTAGCCTGTAGCATGTCATGTAGACGCTTGCATGCTTTGTCTTATTCATAATATGGTATGTTATTATGGTATCCACCTCTGAAAAGTTTCATTTGAATCGACTTGGCACATGCTCAAGCATGCACATGACTAAACAAAAAGTCAATTAAGCCTCAATGATCTAAATTGCCGAGGAGTTTTTGTATCATTATTGTGCCTATATTAATTTTGTTTTGTCGCAAGCATGATTATGATAGTTATTGCTCTCTCGATTGTCGTTTCCCAGTCTTTTGCTAGCCTTCACTTGTACTGAGTATGAGCTCTACTCGTGCATCCAATTACCAAAAACCAAGTCTTCCAAAGAGTCCACTATAAATTCCTACGCATGGTATTTGTAAGCCATTCCAAGTAAATTTTTATGTGCTACCTTTCAAAACTTTCAACTACTTCTCATTTTGTGCCACTGTTTTTAGCTCATGGGGACGTAGTGGTCGGAATTACTATCTTCCATATTAAATTAAGTACCCCTCGACTAGGCAGCTTCATCTGCTCGTCATTAATTTTGCAAGGGAGCTGGTCAGACCATTATAATCTTAATTCTAAAAGAAAGAAAAAAGAAAAAAGACACTCTTCCAAGGAATGTGAAAGTTGGTGGGCACCCGATGGAATCGGTTAGCCATGGATTGAGAAAGGAAAAAAGGTGGGGAGGAGTGCCAAAGCTTTATAAAAGAGCACTAATGTGCCAAATTTCAAAGAACTCAGAACCGCTCTCACTTGTTTATTATGGAAGATAGCAAGTCCCCATTGCTAGTCGTTGACATAGAACAACCACCTCTCAAAATAAATTTGTATCTCTGTTTTACAAATGAAAAGCTCTAGCACATGTTAAATCCCTGCTTCCCTCTGCGAAGGGCCATTCGTTTACTTTTATGTTGAGTCACCATCTTCTAACTTTAAGCACTTCTTGAGAGCATAGCTGTTATTCTTAGTGTAATGTGCTTGTCCCAGAACACGATTAATTGTGGTATAACTTTGATGCTTGTATCTTTGATATTTCTACTTCTAGTCTTCTCTTGAACTTTAGAGGTGCCTCAGCATTTATGTTTTGCTCTACAAATAAAGGCAAGCGGGATACCACTCTTTCATATCATTTATGCATATTACAATCTTGTAGCTTCTTATGTACATGTTACTTGTTATTAGTGCATTGGCACTCTTTCATAGTTTGCTTGACTATGAGGTGACATTAGTTGCATATTTCTTATTATGAATTACCTGAGTACTTGATCACATAGTTAGTATATATACATCATATGAGCAAATGTGTTCGTGAAAGTTTCTTTTATCGCTCTCAGTTGTTAACTGAATTGCTTGAGGACAAGCAAATAGCTAAGCTTGGGGGGAGTTGATACGTCCAAAACGTATCTACTTTCCCGAACACTTTTGCTATTGTTTCTCCTCTAATTTGTGTGTTTTGAATGCAACTAACACGGACTGACGCTGTTTTCAGCAGAATTACTCTGGTGTCTCGTTTTTGTGCAGAAATCCAACTTTCAGTAAAAATTCGGGAAAAATCATCAAAAATCCTATTTCACCAGAAGACCCAAGGAGCCAGAAGACAGGAGGGAAAGGAGGCCTGAGGGGCCCTCATGCACTGGTGGCGTGGCCCAGCCCTGGCCGCGCCACACTGGCGTGAGGAGGCCCCAGCCATCCTCTCGGCCTCCCCTCTCGCCTACATATACCCTCTGATGACATAATATCGGGGAGACGGCGTTTTTCCCAGATAGACTTCCGCTGCGCCGCCGCCATCAGAAACCGCGATTCGGAACCAGAAACTCCGTTCTGGCACCCTGCCAGGACGGGGATTCGGAGGAGATCTTCATCACCATCACCACCGACGCTCCTCCATCGACCATCCATGACTCCCCCATCCATGTGTGAGTAATTCCCCCGCTGTAGGTGAGGGGATGGTAGGGATTGGATGAGATTGTTCATGTAATTTGATATGAGATTGTTAGGGCATAGTGCCTAGTATCTTTATTTAGTGCCTATGACATTGTTGCAACTTGTTGTGGTTAATGCTTGTCACTTTGGGCCCGAGTGCCATGATTTCAGATCTGAACATGTTATTATTTCTATGATGATACTTGTTGTTTATGGTCTTACCTACAAGTTCTATACACATATTGTTGTCCGGAACCCGAGGCCCCAAAGTGACAGAAATTGGGATAACCGGAGGGGATGGCTATGATGTGAGGATCACATGTGTTCACCGAGTGCTAATGCTTTGCTCCGGTACTCTATTAAAAGGAGTACCTTAATTACCAGTAGTTTTCCTTGAGGCCCTGCTGCAACAGGCTGGTAGGACAAAAGATGTCGTGCAAGTTTCTCCTTGTGAGCACGTACGACTATATACGGAACACATGCCTATGATTGTTTGTACTAGGATGCTTTATCTTATTTATCTGCAATGCCCATGTCTCATTGATTTCATGAATTATCTTATCCATGCAACGCCCGTAATCCATCCCTATGCCTACAGTATTTGTTCCTACTGTTTACAACTGTTACTATTACCGCTGCTATTTTACTACTGTTGTTACTGTTTCACTACTGTCACCGCTATAAAACTATTGCTACTGATAAACCATTTCGAGCAAGACTGTTTACAAGTGCAGCTGAATTGACAACTCATATGTTAAGGCTTACATATATTCTTTGGCTCCCCTTGTATCGAATCAATAAATTTGGGTAATACTTCCCTCGAAGACTGTTGCGATCCCCTATACTTGTGGGTCATCAATCTCTTCCTCGCCTCCGCCGGCGACATCGCGGCCAGCCGCGACGTCTCTGTCTCCGGTGAGGTCCCGGTCGGCCGGCCATCCCTCTAACCCCCCCGATCTGCACCTCTAACCCTAAGTCCGGTCGCCCGCGCATCCGTGCACCCTCGCCGGAACCCTAAGACCCCCCCCCACCACCACCCTATGATCTATTCCTTGCCTCCACCGGCGACGACGCGGCGAGCCGCGCTGTCCCCGTCTCCGGTGAGGTCTCGGCCTCACCTCCGCCGGGGCGCCGCGGCCAGCCACGTTGTCCCCGTCGTCGGTGAGGTCGGGTGCAGCGGCACTGCGGCAGCCATCAAGAGCTCTGTACATTTGTCCCGTCCCGAGCAAGAAGAAAAAGAACGCCCTCCGATCCTCGTTAATGGGCCCAGCCCAGTAGAGCGCGCACGCCTTTGAGGGTACGCAGCGCCGGCTTTCCGCGCCGCAGAAGGCGGTGTATAGGGTTTGCCCTATTTTTTCCCCTGCGCGCCCGGTACATGCAAATGGGTTGGTCCGGCTTCGTTTCTCGGCCCATTACGTTACCAGCCCGTGTAGTTTTTTTTTATAGAACGATGCTTAGTATTTGTTTAGTTACTGCAAGTTTCAAATTCAAATTACCAGAGGGCTAATCATCTTCTAACTTGGCTTCGTCCTCTTCACCTTAGAAGACGATTTACGGACCATCTAGACACTGGGGTGGCCAGAGCGGCGGGGAACGAAGTCGAGAGAAGGAGGAGGCGGACTGGATTGTGGAATTGTGGGCGCACAGGAGAGATCAGCCACCGCCGGGCCTTCGCCATGGGGACGCCATCTCCTCGCAGGGTGTCGTTATTCGCCCCATCCTCGAAGGGTGCCGTCGTTCTCCGCTGTGGGTGCCGCGCACCTCTATCTGATCCCTTCCCTCTTCTCTCCTCCCGATGGGGGACACAACGGCCGGCAAAAGGAAGCCCCAAGGCCGTGCATCCTCCTCCTGGTACCTGCAGTGTCAGATCCTGGACGCCGCCAACCGCGGTATCCTGGCGTCGGCCCCCAGTTCGCGCCTCCCGTTGGCGGGCGTACTGGGCCTCCTCTCGCAGCGGCGGCTGCCGTGGCCGAACTAGCCCGCGAAGCGTCCGTCGTATGAGTGGAAGCGACGCTGAAGCTCTAGATCATGGGCCCTTGCTGATCTCTTGTCTCGTGATTCTTACTTCTTAGCAGCGTACATCAGTGAGATATTCAGTCACATTGAGCATTTACTGTTTATTGTAATGGCCATATCAGACAAGGAGTTGTGTGTGAAGTATGTAATCTACACTTGATTGCTTCACTTCGAGATTGGTTGTTAGTATAACTTGGTTTGTTTGCTTTGACTGGTGAAGTTTTGGTTATCACAAAGTGTAGCAATCTATCAGTCCAAATATAATTGAAACTTTATTGTTCATACTACCATGTCCAGTATATGCCAACTAATCATTTATAAGGTGCGGCAATTTCATTCTTGAAACTTATAGCAATTACAGTTAATTAAAATCTTGTTTTTTCATGAAAAGTGGTGTTGTGCCACTAATCTAGGATATTATGGAATTGAACGCCTAGAGCTTGTGTGTGGGTGGGTGGGTGGTGGTGAGGATGTTTCGACGTGGAGCTTCTGAAAGCAAGACAAGTATGCACACTTAAGCGGAAGAGACGGTAAAGATGTGATCGACTATTAGAGTCAGTAGTTGTAAGTGCCTGCCTTATAGGAAACAACAGCTAAAAATGATTTTACCAAATTCTTTTTGGTGTCTTATTTCAGTCTAAAATCTTTACTTACTACCGGTAGCAACAAGAAGCTTTCTTAACTGGTACTCCCTCCATTCCATAAAATATATCGCTAGAATAGATATATCTAAACATATTTTAGTGTCTAGATATATTTATATTATCAACATGTTTTATGAAATGGAGGGAGCATATTGTATCCTGGGAAAACTACAAGTAGCGTACATTGGTTTTCAAGAACAGTTCTGTACTCAATTAACACTTTTTAAGTTGGGAAATTGCAAGAGTTGGAGAACAGGGCTCAATGATAATTTAGAGTTGGGAGACCCTAAACCAAAAGCACGGTGAAGAAACAAATTTTAGAGCCCGTACATCAAACTAGTATTGACAAGGATATGACCCATCGGGTCCTCACTTTTAGCATACCCACTGTCGGCGAAGGAAGAAGCCCGCTCGAAGGATATACATGAAGCCCGCAAGGCCCAACACGCTGATTTGGAGTAGAAGGCAAAAATCTTTGTAAACCATAACTGGCTGCATATATAAAGTCACCAGGAGCACTCCCTAGAGAGATCCCAGACAGATTACATTACACGCAACACAAATCCACCTGCCTCCAGCGGCACCCTGTAAACACAACTATGCTCATATACTAGATTGCTAGCAGGATATAGTGATCCTCCATCGAGGGGACGTGAACCTGGGTAAACCTTCGTGTGCCCCTCGTCGTTTATCGACCGTCGTCGAGTTCACCGGATCCCACTCTCTCCTCTCATGAATCGAAAGCCCTTAAGCATGAGCATTGCCGGGATAGAACCTCGTCAATTGGCGCTGACCGTGGAGACAACGGGATTCGGATCTATAGGCTCACCGGCTCCTTCATCATCTTCATACGCCAAATCGCATCTGATCTTGAAATCAGCGTCAGGCAAACTTTCTTCCACAACAACGACCAGATCGCATCTGGCGCTTCATCAGTAGCAGCGGCGGCTACTCGATCGCTGCATCTAAATACTGCCCGCGTGATCACTGCTTGCTCGAGTCAGCCGATCGAAGCAGGCTAACCGTCAAGCATAGATCGGTCCTGCCGTAGATTGATTTTACAATCAACCATTCTCTCTCACCTCTTTATTATACTATTGACTGATTGGTTATTTAATTTGAATCTGATCAATTCTATGCTTGTACGCATCGTTTGGAGGATTGGGACATGGAGAGCACGTCTAAGGTGCATGGATTTTGCGACCGCGGATGCTCGGGCTCTACAACATGGCCTGCGCCTATACGCGACATGACGGCGACTGTGCAGCCTGGGGACTCGCAATCCAGCGCCTGACTCTGTCACCACGTCGAATTCGACTGCATCGACACCGCTTGCCTTTGTCGATCAATGATCCTATCGAGATCGCTACTACGTTCCCGCCTCAACTCCATCATGCTAAACGCTGCATCTACACCAGCCATGCCATCGCGCGCGCGGCTGTACAAGATTGATGCGTGACTGAACGTGGTCTCGCTGATGGATTTTCTCATCCGATCTCGTCCTTCTTTCAATAATTTTTCCATCAGATTAATTATTTAATTGACATGAGATCTAATACTTTACATGTCGTTTGTGCATATGCATGGCCTAGAGAATCAAGTCACCCAGATGCTACATGGACTAGCTCTTGACACAGCGAGCCACGCCTTCGTGACCAACGACTAAGCTATGGCTGGTACTGCCATAAACCATGTTGCGGCGGTCGTCGACTCCGTTCGTGTCGATTCTTCCAGCTACAATGTCACATGTCTCTGTTATACGACTTCGTCCAACCAATGTGCCGATCTCCATCTACGCCAACTTTGCTCGCCACGACTCGTCATTCGCCACACTCGAGGACTTCCCGCGCTCCAGACAACGCCATGCTTCGGAACTCGACTAAACGTGGACACGCTTAAACGTAAACTTGCCATGTCGGGGGGTCGCCACCGTGCCCCCAGTACCGCTCGGGGGCTTGGCATTACTTCGCCTTTGTGTGCGGGAGCTCACGCTCATGATCTTCGATTCCATCGACATGAACTTCGAGTCCGTCATCAAGAAGTTCGACTCCATAGCCATGATCTTCGACTCCGTCATCATGACCTTCGAGCCAAGCATCAAGATCTTCGACTCCGTCGTCATGACCTTCGAGCCAAGCATCAAGATCTTTGACTCCGTCGTCATGACCTTTGAGGCAAGCATCAGGATATTCGACTCCATCGCCATGACCTTCGAGTCCATCGCCATGAACTTCGAGGCTGTCGTCCAGAAATTCGAGCCCCGCGTCGTCAAGAAATTCAACCCCCACCGTTGTCAAGAAATTCGACCCCTGCATCGTCAAGAAATTTGACCTCAGAGTCATCAAGAAATTCGACCCCTTCATCATCAAGAAATTTGACCCTATGTCAGCAAGAAATTCGACCCCGTGTTATCAAGAAATTCGACCCCGCCGTAGCCATGATCTTCGACCCTGTCGTCGCCGTGAAATTCGACCCCGCCGTCGTCATGATCTTCGACCCCTTCGTTGCCACGATCTTCGACCCCGCTATCGCCATGATCTTCGACCCTGCTGTCATCAACAAATTCGACCACACCGTCATCAAAGACATTCGACCTCCGCGTCAAGATTCTTCGACCATTGCGGAGCCGAAGACTTTGTCGAGTGCCCGACACACTTCGACCCCTCGGAGCCAACGCTTCGACGACTTTTTAGACAGGTAAAACAACTGCAATAACTTTTGCTAAGAGTGTTCGAATGACATGAGACCACCGCCATTGGAAAGATAACGACGAGAGCTACCCCACAAAAAGCTAAGTTTACCTCAAGCTATGAGTCGACTACTTTCAATACTTTCTATATGCTTTCGGTACTTTTAGCACCCGATGCTCGGGGGCTTTTACATTATACATGTGTCTATTTGCCTTTACATTATACATGTGTCTATTTGCCTAATGATCGTCGAGTGCAAGGTATCTACCTCCTCGACTGCAGGGATCAAATTCATCGCAAGCACGTTCACACACCGTGTCGAAGATAAGTCCACAGTTGACAACACTGTTGGCCCAGCAACGCAGCTATACGCGCTCTGCTGAGATGAATTCCGTACATACGGACGCATTAAGTCCACAGTTAGCAACACTGCTGGCCTGGCAACACAGCTATACACGCTCTCCTGAGATAAATTCCGTACCTACGGACGCATTAAGTCCACAGTTAGCAACACTGCTGGCCCGACAACGCAGCTATACGAGCTCTGCTGAGATAAATTCCGTACCTATGGACGCATTAAGTCCACAGTTGACAACACTGTTGGCCCGGCAACGCAGCTATACGCACTCTGCTGAGATAATTTCCGTGCTTACGGACGCTTTAAGTATCCTGACGGACGCGTCGGGTACCCCGCCTTCACCTGACACACTTCGGGGTCTCGCATTGGTTCTCATCCATTCGCCCCGGCGTTGGCAACACACTCGGGGGCTTTGCCTTGAATTGGCATTTATTCGCCCGGCGTTGGCAACACGCTCGGGGGCTTTGCCTTGAATTGGCATTTATTCGCCCGGCGTTGGCAACACGCTCGGGGGATGCGCCTCGAATTGGCATTCCTTCGCCCCGGCGTTGGCAACACGCTCGGGGGCTGCGCCACGAATTGGCATTCCTTCGCCCCGGCGTTGGCAACACGCTCGGGGGCTGCACCTCGAATTGGCATTCCTTCGCTCCGGCGTTGGCAACACGCTCGGGGGCTGCGCCTTACAACCCGATGCTAGCAATGCTCGGGGGCTACGCTTACATGCTAACCTTACCATCCACTATTTTTGTACCCGGTGTTAGCAACACGCTTGGGGACTCCGCCTTATGTTGTTAACCTCAACCGTCTTCAACGATATCAACTGCACTCCGTCTGCTACGTCGAATTCGGTCCGTGGTATTCGGCACCTTCCGGCTCGACGCCGATGAATTTATGTCGTGTCGACTCTGGTCCACGATATTCGACTCCTGCCAGCCACCTGCCAGCAACACCAACCTCTTCGCCTACAATGACCAAGCATTCAGGGGCTTGACAACAACATTGCCCCTAACGATCCACGAAACAGCAAGTGTTCGACTCCATCATCACGGAGATTCGGCCATCATTCGACTGCACTGCCGCAATGACTTCGCCTCCATGTCAACTTCATTTGGTGCTCTAACACACGATATGCAAGACTACGACTTCAAGGCAAGATTTGAGTCTCTACCCGATTCTACGACTCGACTAGACACTCGGGGGCTACTGACGAGGATATGACCCATCGGGTCCTCACTTTTAGCATACCCACTGTCGGCGAAGGAAGAAGCCCGATCGAAGGATATACATGAAGCCCGCAAGGCCCAACACGCCGACTTGGAGTAGAAGACAAAAATCTTTGTAAACTCTAACTGGCTGCATATATAAAGCCACCAGGGCATCCCCTAGAGAGAGACCTCAGACAGATTATATTACACGCAACGCAAATCCACCCGCCTCCAGCGGCACCCTGTAAACACACCTATGCTCATATACTAGATTGCTAGCAGGATGTAGCGATCCTCCACCGAGGGGACGTGAATCTGGGTAAACCTTCGTGTGCCCCTCGTCGTTTATCGACCGCCGTCGAGTTCGTCGGATTCCACTTTCTCCTCTCATGAATCGAAAGCCCTCAAGCATGGATATTGCCGGGATAGAACCTCGTCGAGTATCTTATATTTTGAAACGGAGGGTGTAGCTACTAGGTAGGTTCGTTTTATTCACTCCTTCCTCTTGGTTGCATTGCGGTCCATAACGAGTACTCCAACCATCGCGGCTGCAGGCAGCAGGCGCGAGATTGAGCTGATAAATCTCGTTTCGCACAAAGTGCCGTAGCTAGCGATCGAGCGTTGCCTCCAGCTAGTGGTCCCGTATACGCAGCTTCTGTCGCCATGCGCGAAGTGGCAGCGGTAGCCGAAAGTGCAGGAACCTGTGGCGAAGTTGCTGCGTTGCCCTCCGTCATGGAGAGGTCCTCCTGGAGTGGCATCGCGACCCCCGACGGCGATCAGCATCCCCGCGACCATGCTGCTAGCGTCCTTATCTGATCGAACGTGCCCTCCACTGCTCCAGCTCGAGGTTCTTCAAGCCGGGGTCCCACTCGTGGTCCACCATACGAAACTTTGCATACGAAACTTCACCGTGTACGACACTTTTGTGTCCGATACTCCGATCCCCTGTCCGAGTGTTGATCGAGCGGTGTGCTATGATGTTGGACACGAAAGGTCGTGTGCATATATAGCAGCTCTCCTTTGCATATTTGTTATCTGTTGTTTGTGTTTTGCAATTCAATTATTTTCAGTTTAGAAGGTTGTCTTTCTTGTACCTGGAGTAGGTACCCTCTATGCTGAACTTTGCAATCTTCGTGAATAGGCTACACTAGTAGGACGTAGGAAACACACTACGCGACGGGAACCTACTACCACCACAAAAAGAACATCCCAAATGCTTACCGTCGCATAGGCTAAACAAAGTATAGTGCTTATTACATCCCAACCAGCATCCACAGAAACATTAAGCACAAGATATCATCACAAACTCACGTTTATTCATCTTGTAGTGTCATGGGTCCATTATAGCAGTACATCCAACGCTATAGAAAACTGAGGTTACTTCTCATAGCAAACCCTGCAGTAGCAAGTACCATCCAAACCGCCGTCACAGTGGGAATACCAGCTTTTGGCATGATCTTCGTCAAAGATCTTCTTGCAAGGTTTCTCGCATGTTGGCTTCGCGCATAAGTAGAGCCATTTTTTGTCTTCCGAGCAGCGCTCTGTGCCCATAAAACATGCACATATGTGATCAAACGAGGAGCATGACTAAAAATGGATATCATGTACTTGAAAAAATGTAACATATTATTGGAAGGCTAAAGAACTCAAATATTATCAAATGATGGCATGTGTTCTGCATCACATATCTCAAAGACCGTAAACAAATTTTAAAAAGTAATCTTAAAAGAGATGGCGAAGGCATTCTCCATCAAAAACTTTAGAATCTTTTATACTGATTTTGTGAGGGAAGGCACAGAATACCAACTTGAGATTTCAATGGCAATGGCGTATCGAGAGAAAAAGAGCATACCTGCATAGATAGGACTCCCCAGCAATAGTAACACCAAGAGGAAACATGCACTAGCAGAGCTTCCTTGCATTTTCGAATGCCACGTTCCAACGGTTTTCTTATTATCTTTCCTTTGAGTGCTAAACTATAATATGTCTGTCTTACATACCAATATTTATAGACTTGCGAATATGCAAAAAATGCAATAAAAAGGTTTCATTGTAAGTACTTCCTCCGTTTCGGTTTACTAGTCCTCCCCGTATCCCTAGGTAGTCAATTTCATCTATATAATATAAATTATATAATATAAAAATTATATTATTAGAAAGTATAGCAACTAAAGTTTCTAATGATATATTTTTTGTAATATATATTACATATTAGGGTGATGAAATATACAACCTAGGGATATGGGGAGGACTAGTAAACTGAAACGGAGGTAGTAGTTTTAAAAAAATATCCACTAATAAATGCAATATGTTAGCCACTAATAAAAGCTATATGTTAGCCACTAATAATCAGGGGCGGGCAGAATTTTGAGTATGAGTATTTAAGATTATTTAGTACGAATTAATGTTTACCAAGAAATTAAGGTATGAACTAATGATAACACTTATCTCATATGTGCTTCAGAGGTACTTGTGCTTCAGAAACATATGAATTTACCAAAATAATGCTTTGGAATGCTAGCTTGAGAAACATATGAATTTACCAAAATAATGGTATTGAATATGAACTTCGTACAAATTTCTAACTAATGGAGTTAACATGAAACTTAGTAAAATACTATAGAAGATATACTATATATCAGAGCTCTCTGTAAGAAAAAATACAGGCAAAAGGATTATTTTTCAGAACTAAGAAAAAATTGCAAACATGGGGTATGATCCCCGAACCAAATGATTCAACAGATTCTACCAAACGAACTGAGAAATTTGTGATAACCCATATTTTCAAGTTAATAATTAATCTGTATTAAATAATAATAAATTTCTAAATATGTTGATTTAGCTAATATCTTGTCTAAAATTACATTCTTTTGCTGATTGAATTGAAAAACTAAAATGACTTGTTTTTGCCTGGTAACAAGCTAGCTAGTACTTATATTTGTCGATGGATATAATTAGAAGTACTACTAGCTCACTGAAGAGTGGAGGTTTACTTTTGACTCAAGTCAGCCTGTACATGCATTTGACTTAATGACTAAGGAGGCAACGTGGCCATGCACTATGGGAACAGATCAAGGGGCCGACGGCAGAAACCTGTGCTGACGGCTATTTGTCGGGGCCATCGGCACAGATCGGCATCTCATCACGGCACAAAGACGACCGTCGACACAGGATTGCCGCCGGCACAGGTAGGACTGGCCCGAGGCCGCCGTCGACACAAGGCCGGCCGTCGGCACATGTTCGACTAGCCCGAGGGTGACCGTTGGCACAGAAGCAGCGACGTCACACCAGTTCACCCTAGCGGTCGTTCTCCTGGTGCTTCTAGAGGTGGGTCCACTTCTGTTCACCCAACCCACCACCGGACGTCTGATTTCTCGCAGGACGACATAGATTTCCCGTAGTTGGTCTCCTCTAGTGTATGATGATGCTATCTTGCTATCTTGTGTATGGTGATGACGCTACACTTTTTGTGATGATGCTACACTTGTTGTGATGATGCTACACTTTTATGTGATGATGCTATTATGTGATGAAGCTTGTGGTGATGCTCCTACTTGTCTGTGATATTTTATGATTTTTGTGCTATTTTTATGCTATTTTGTGATATTTTTGTATGCAAAACAAGCAGAAATAAAAACTGAAAAAAAGCATGTGCCGATGGCATTGCCGAAATGGCCACATGTGTGCCAAATGGCCGGGTCTGTGCCGACGGCAAGGTTTTGTATGGAAAATTAGCATAGCAGTTTTTTGCGCGCGCACATTTGAAAAAGCGTCGGGCCCACTCATCTGTGCCGATGGCATTGCCGTCGGCACAGATGTCGACATCCGTTAGCTTCTGCGGGCCCACACGATGTTATGCCGATGGCCGGCTGTGCCGGCGGCTCGCCCAGGCCGCCTGTGCCGACGGCCAAACTCTCTGTGCCGACGGTCGCCTAGGTCGACGGCGTTGTGCCGACGATAGTCGTCCGCACAACCTGTGCTGACGGCCTTCTGGGGTGTGCCGACGGCTCGGAGCCGTCGTGCCCTTGTTTGCGTGCCGTAGTGATGCATGTATGCGTTGGCAGCAAATCAGAGGCTAGCTGATTCAAGTTGTCTACATGGTTCATGCATGATGGCCAGATCTGGCAAAGTACAATGCTCTACTTCAACTATCACTCCAATGGTCAGCCGACAACTTCCTTAGTATCGTCGAAGGGTCATTGCGGCTCAGATATTTAGTTTGTGTTCATACCCACGAACTTCCTATAAATAGCTAGCGTTGTTGCTTATGAAGACTCATCGGTCAACCGAGACAGAGTGTGAGAGAGTATGGAACAGAGAGTGGCTACGCTGTTGTGAGAGAGATGCTGATGCATATGCATGCCTAGAAGGATATTCAGAGGAAGAAGCTGACTCGATGAACAGGAGGGCCGGGCCACTCATTGATGCTTATACTGCAACTAGATTTTATACAGCGCACTACGGCAGCGAATAGCTACGCCGACGGCTTTAGGCCGTCGGCCTAGCTCAGAAAACCGTCGGCACAGCCGGCAACCGTCGGCGTAGAGCCGTCGGCATAGATCCCGTCGGCTCTTCTCATATGGCCGTCGGCGTAGCTATTGCCGTCGGCGTATGTCGGTAAGGCGACGGCCTCGCACGGCCGTCGGCACATCAGGACTGACGGCGGACAAGGAAACGGCCGTCTGAGCTACGCCGACGGCAATGCCGTCGGCATAGAGCCACATGTCAACTGCCCTGATCTTGCTGAGTGAAGCTACTCCGACGGGCATGACCGTCGGCATACGTGGTTCCGCCGGGAGATGAGGTAGGCCGACGGCCATAGCCGTCGGCATACATCCATGTGCCGAGTTCTATAACGAGCTAGGCCGACGGTAAAACGGTCAGCATACGTAAAGGTGCAAAATTCTGGTATCAAGCTAGGCCGACGACTTTGCCGTCGGCTTAGCTTCCACGTGTCCAATTCTGGGAGCATTTCAGTTGCATGGTAGCGAGCTAGGCCGACGGCAAAGCCGTCGGCTTAGCTTCCCAGGTTTTTCTTTTCTATTTGTTTTCTGTACCATTCCTGCAAATAAAATATCAGATTCAATATTTAATCACATGTAAACTAATAATCTCACAAAATCACTGCACCCATAAACATCTCAACAAATCTCCATATAAAACATTCATAACCAAGTTACAAATTCATTACACATAGTTCAAACGATCATAAAACACATAGTTCAAACGATCATAAAACACATAGTTCCATTACACATTGTTCAAACGATCACAAAACACATAGTTCAAACGATCTCCATATGGTCATGGCACCACGACAAGTTCACATGATGTTATCACGAGCACGATAAATTCATTACATATAGCCCAAACGATCACAAAACACCATGTTCCATACAAACCGGTCGACAACGGACTTCGAGCACCGGCACAACACAAGCATCGCCGCCAAGAGCATCATCACTACATAACAAAGAATAACCATTTAGCATGGCAATTGTTCCAAGGTGAAATCTTTTGCATGAAAATTATCTAAGCATGGCTATTGTTCCAAGGTCATGACCGTATTGTGCATGAGAAGTTAATATCTTCAGAAAAAACAGAAATTGTTGGCAGTATTTCACCTATAATTTTGACAGAACAGAAATGCATACACATTCATATGAAATAAGCAATTCACGTGATAGTTCAGCATTCTTCTCCTTCCCATGTTCTGTTGGGCTCAGGACCTGCCAGTTGCCACCAACTTGCAGTGGAAGCCTCGCTATTTCCCTTCAAATTAAGCAAGCAAGATTTGCTAACCTAGCTAGCTGTGAGTAGAACTCACAGTTCAAAGTCTACGAGTTTTTGTCAATTCCATTTCGTACCTTAGTACATGGAGCATATGGCGTTGTCATTTTCACAGTAGGAAGATGACGGCTCAACTGGACCATATGGTGGTATGTGCAACTTTTGGTCAACCGGTGGCCTTCCAAACTGGAAGTGCGTGTGCCACCCTCAGTTATGCAGCAATGAGATTGGTATAAAAATCTCAGTTTTTTTCCTGGGATACGGTAACATACTTTTTCAGCTTTTAAAGATATATACTTTCTTATGAGAAATTGGTCCGTGCTGTAGTACTTCAAAAGTTTCAGAAGTACTTTTTGGACTCATAACAAGATATACACATGCATGTTCCACATGTCCAATGCATAGATACATGGACATTTATATGGATAAATCATTTGGTCATTCGACAAATCATTCAAGTTGTTTCAAAATATATCCAATAAACATTTCTGTGATATGAATATACACATGAGACATAAAACATAATCGTAGTCAAACCTAAAGTTAGCATGGAACTAACCTGAAACGGAGAACCAAGTGGCGGACCAAGGGGCGAGGCGGAAGCACCAGGAGGACGACCACCAAGAGGCGTGACAGGAGGTGACTCACGAGCCGAGGACGAGGGCGAGCACGAGGCAGAAGCACGACCAAAGTGAGCATTGTGGGATTGGGAAGATCCCTACATAGTTCATGTTCAGGACCATCAGATATAGTCACTTCAGCTAACAATAAGTGATGGTCAATATCTGTTTAGGTTTTGCTTACCGGGGTCCCTGAGGCGTAGGTGGCGTAGAACTCACGTCTCAAAGGCACCACTGGGTGGTCCGGCTTCGGTGGTGGACGAGGTCCCACATCAACCCTATCTGCGCCGCCAGAACTCATATAAGCTAGCATCGCCCTTCTTGCAATGAGCACAAGGGCAAAGTGGACGAACCATATGCGAACCATGCGTTGTCTCCTTCACAAAAAAATCTGTTTTCCATTCCCACTCAATTGTCATGTCATTTGAACTACGACGACCACTGTACATCCACTCATTATTAGCCATCCTCTGCTTCATTGGGAACCACAAAACAAATATAACATTATAATTGCATAAAATTAATTAAAGAGTGTAAACATTACACTTAAATTACTAACACACGAATAAAAATGGTGCAGAAATGGCTACTTTGGTATAAGACACGAATAAACATTACACTTAAATTACTAACACACGAATAAACACTTGAGTCTGATTTTTGACTTGAAAATATGTTTGGTCAATTGAATCTTTACATCATCTTTAGGAGCAACCACGAGTATTATCATGTTTAGCAGCAACCAGAACTAATTTAGCAGGCAGGCAGGCACAATATAACATATCCAGAGTTATACTATGCAGAGTTCGGAATAATAACGTGTGTCAGGTAGCTTAGTTCGGAATTAGCTAACTACCTAGCTTGGTATACCACCTATCAGCAAAAGATTGATTCAACATGGAATAATAACATAATGTGGACATTTAGCAACGCAAAATTATTTTCTATTTTCATTCATATGCTGAATCAAATTACCATGTTAAGTTGATCTTTTAGAGAGCGACCAAAATAACTAAAAGAACAGAAGATGCAATTGAATTTACGCCATAATACTTGCCTTACTTTTTAAACATGTAAAGTCTTGAAGCTCAGAAAAGACAAAATGTTGCAGAGAACAGGTATCATGATAAATTCAGATATATGACATGTATGTGCAGTCAAAGTTGCAGAAAGCTGCAGCAAAACGAAATCAATCTCTCATGCGGACGAAGGGCCAAGGCTGTCTACATTGCCAATTGTTGGACTGAGCTACACATTCAGAGATGTAGTTCAGAGAAGCAGCACCAGATTATATTATCCTTTAATCTGCATAGCTTTCATTGACTTGCATGGCAAGTGACGGATGCAGGATCATCACCAAGCAAAACTAATTAAGCGCTCCCATTATCGATTATTATTTTGGTTAGAACTTATGCTCTTCTTCGTAGAACGATAAACAGTGGTACGCAAGCACTCTGAACAAGTTCAGCTACCTGAAGGAACTATAGATTGAACAGTTAACTTCCAATCCCATAACATGAATATCCAGGAACTATAAATTTAGTGTATCATTTTTACCCTCGAAGGACATTACACATTGAGCTAGAAAAAACTCTAAGGACATTACAAGAGGAGCTTATCATGTTTACCCTTGAAGCGTGATCGACAAAGAAGATCGAGTAGCAGTGCCGACGTCGGGGCAGTAGGAGACGTTCCGACCTGCAATCATTAATATAAATAATTTAGCAAAACTAGTCAAGCAGGCATGGCCACGCGGTGGCGTTGGAGACTTATGTAAAATAAAAGAATATGCTACTGATATCCAGCTTCCACTAGTGCAGAGCAGAATATGCTACTGATACCCAGCTTCCACTAGTGCAGAGCAGAATATGCTACTAGTAGCATGTCGAAATCACCACTGGTTTTGTAATCTGGTTAAAGAATGGACACATGCTGGTTCCAGATCAAACACAGTGAAAAATAATGGACACATGCTGGTTCCAGATCAAACACAGTGAATATGGTACTAGTTTGTTCCTGAAGCGCACACAGCTGTCGCTGCTGCCTATCTGCAAGTGAACCAACGCTAAATCTTTACAAGTGATTACTTCTCTCATCTATACTTTAAAACCTTACAATCCATTCATAAGATCTCATAAACAACAAACGAGTAAAAAAGTGAATTCATTAGAAGAGCAAAACCAACCTGGTAGGCAGGTGCAGACGTTAGGTTCTTTTTTCAGTGAGCGCAAGGCAGAGCAAAATAAAGCAGCACCAGGCAAAGGTCCAAGTCGCGCAGGATTTTTTCCATTGGGTTAGACTAGATGTTATTTTTCCTATGAAACATAGAAGTGTAGGAAGACAATCCTATGGAATGCCCATTCCTATTCCTGCGTTCCAAAGGCCTCAAAGGAATTTTTTCCTTCAAAGATCCTTTCCTGTGAAATTCCTGTAGTATTCCCGTGTTCCAAACAGCCCCTTAAGTTTTTCAGCATCGGATTTTACCTAAACTTTGACTTGCTGCAATGTTCAGGTATGTCTTTTGGGTCTCTTGAAATTTCAGTACAAGGTATAAAATTCAGTTCTTAGGAGACCATGGGATGAGTTTGGTTAGGCTGAGACTTCAAAATAATGAGATATGGTATTCTAGAATATAACCAGGTATTGCAATTGAATGCACAATTCGAGCCTTGTCTACTCCATTTGCAAATTGCATCAAAAATAGAAAAAAAAAGTCTCCAAATTGCATCAGAATAGCCTCAAGTATAGATGAGAGAAGTATTCTTGAGAAGTAGCCTCAGTATAGCGGACCTTTTGCAGCAGAGGGGGAGTCTGCTCGGTGTGGAGTAGGGAGGCAGCGGCGGCGGCTCAGCCCGGTCCGGCGACGTCGCCATCGGTATCCATGGCAGCGGCGGCGCGGCCACGGGTGGGGGCGGCCGGACCGGGCCGATCTGCTCGGGGCGGCGGGAGTCGAGGTCGCGTGGGGCGGTGACCGGCGGGACGGTGGCGACGGCTCGGCGACGGCGCGGGATGGGGGTGGCGATGGCGCGGGATGGGCTCGGCGACGGGGCGGGATGGGCCTTGTTTCGGAGCGGGACGGTGGCGACGGCGCGGGACTTAGGAAAATTTAGGGTTCGGCGCGGGACTTAGGGCCTGTTTGTTTGGGCTTTTGGTGGCTTTCCACTAAAATAAGCACCCCAAATGAAACAAACAGGTAGGCTTCACGGTAGGCTTTTCCAAAGCCGGCAAACGAATTGCACGCTGGAGCGAAAGCACGTCGTGAGGAGCTTCCTGCGGCTTCCCGCAGCTTGGGCACTCAAAACCGAAACGGTATTTCTCCTAGCCCCCGTTGTTCAGCTTATTTACTGCAAATGCCATCGAGTCAATCAGCTCCTTACCTACGCTGAGCTGTGTGCACCCAACCGCTCGTTACCGTCCGCCTTAATTCTTTCACGCGTTGATGATAATGTGCTGGTACTTTTTCTCATTGAGTCATTGATTAGTTCCTTCGTAAGAGCTAAAACTTAGAGAGATAAAGAGTGACTGATGGATTAGATAAAATAAAACGTGGAACCTAACGTCAGCACTATGCACGGCGCCGATGCAGTCCAATACGTGGACTTGAGTGTATTTTGGACAAACGTATATTTAATTAATTATTAGTGTGCTTACTTTTTGTGTATTTATGATATTTTGCGGTCAAAAATACGTTAATACACTTAAGTCAGCAACTATGAGGGCATTTCAGACAAATCATCAACACACAGCCAGCCAGCCAGACAACTAGCCAAACGGTTCAACTCAGAACAGCAGCTTTCCCTGCACAGCAGCTTTCTCTGCACAGCAGCTTTCTCTGCACAGCCAGCCAGCCACAGCCCAAACAAACAGGCCCTTAGGAAAGTTTAGGGTTCGGCGCGGGCGGGGAACTTAGAAAAATTCTCTCCAAAAAAATTTCGGCATGAGACTTAGGAAAATTTCTCCCGCGCACCCCTTATTTTGTCCACTGTCCCAGTAGTAATTTCTTTTCAAAAAAATATTTTTTATTTTTGTTACTCTCCAAAAAAATAAGATAGATATTTATTTTTCAATAAAACGGGCTATGTGGATTCTGGGCACTATAACCCTCTAAAATGCTTAATTTTGCGCTCGTCTCGGTTTCCAGCTAGGGTTATTTTATGCGGATCTCTAAAATTCTCAAGGTTTAAATTTGTTTCACATAAAATGACGCCACATGAAGATCTCGCATTTTTTTGAATTTTTTGAATTAGTTACGGCCGATTCGAGACCCGCATGAAATAACAACACACGAAAACTCCCGCCCGCGCCCAGTGATAGCTTTGGGGGGATTCCTACTCTAATCAGGCTCCGTGTATATCGAAACTCTAGCCAGGTGGGACCACGCGGTCTACCCCTTTGAATTTACTCCAACGACGGTTGACCGATGGACCTTTTTACTTTATTTTGTTTGGTTAGGCTATAGGACCATGGAACAACACCGTGGAGTTCAAGAGCCCCGCTAGTAGACCCATCGTGGGAGTTTCCCGCCCTACGCCCGAGATTTTCGAGAGTGTTATCGCATGTGTGTGAAGAGGGTGACACCTCGGAGATAGATGTTGCCTCTCTAAGCACACTAACACACGTAGCTACATATATTAGGGGAAAGTGATAGCTTTGGGGGATTCCTACTCTTCTCAGGCTCCGCGTACATCGAAACTCTAGCCAGGTGGGCTCGCGCGGTCTACCCCTTTGACTTCACTCCAACGATGGTTGACCGATGGACCTTTTTACTTTATTTTGTTTGGTTAGGCTATAGGAGCATGGAACAACACCGTGGAGTCCAAGAGCCCCGCTAGTACACCCGTCGTGGGAGTTTCCCGCCCTACGCCCGAGATTTTCGAGAGTGTTATCGCATGTCTGTGAAGAGAATGACACCTCGGAGATAGATGTTGCCTCTCTAAGCACCCTAACACACGTTGCTACATATATTAGGGTGGAAGTGATAGATTTGGGGGATTCCTACTCCTCTCGGGCTCCGCATACACCGAAACTCTAGCCAGGTGAGCCCGCGCGATCTACCACTTTGACTTCCCTCCAATGACGGTTGATCGGTTGACCTTTTTACTTTATTTTGTTTGGTTAGGCTATAGGAGCATGGAACAACACCGTGGAGTCCAAGAGCCCCCTAGTAGACCCGTCGTGGGAGTTTCCCACCCTACGCCCGAGATTTTCGAGAGTGTTATCGCATGTGTCTAAAGAGGCTGACACCTCGGAGATAGATGTTGCCTCTCTAAGCACCCTAACACACGTAACTACATATATTAGGGGAAAGAGATAGCTTTGGGGGGATTCCTACTCTTCTCAGGCTCCACGTACATCGAAACTCTAGCTAGGTGGGCTCGCACGGTCTACCCCTTTGACTTCACTCCAGCGACGGTTGACCGATGGACCTTTTTACTTTATTTTGTTTGGTTAGGCTATAGGAGCATGGAACAACACCGTGGAGTCCAAGAGCCCCGCTAGTAGACCCGTCGTGGGAGTTTCCTGCCCTACGCCCGAGTTTTCGAGAGTGTTATCGCATGTGTCTGAAGAGGGTGACACCTCGGAGATAGATGTTGCCTCTCTAAGCACCCTAACACATGTAGCTACATATATTAGGGGAAAGTGATAGCTTTGGGGTCTTACTCTTCTCTGGCTCCGCGTACATCGATACTCTAGCCAGGTGGGCCCGCGCGGTCTACCCCTTTGACTTCCCTTCGACGATGGTTGACCGGTGGACCTTTTTACTTTATTTTGTTTGGTTAGGCAATAGGAGCACATAACAACACCGTGGAGGCCAAGAGCCCCCTAGTAGACCCGTCGTGGTTGTTCCCCGCCCTGCGCCCGAGATTTTCAAGAGTGTTATCGCATGTATGTGAAGTGGGTGACACCTCAGAGATAGATGTTGCCTCTGTAAGCACCCTAACACACATATTTACATATATTAGGTGAAAGTGATAGCTTTGGGGGGATTCCTACTCTTCTTAGGCTCTATGTATATCGAAACTCTAGCCAGGTGGGACCACGCGTTCTACCCCTTTGACTTCACTCCAACGACGGTTAACCGGTGGACCTTTTTACTTTATTTTGTTTGGTTAGGCTATAGGAGCATGGAACAACACCGTGGAGTCCAAGAGCCCCGCTAGTAGACCCGTCGTGGGAGTTTCTTGCCCTACGCCCGAGATTTTCGAGAGTGTTATCGCATGTGTCTAAAGAGGGTGACACCTCGGAGATAGATGTTGCCTCTCTAAGCACCCTAACACACGTAGCTACATATATTAGGGGAAAGTGATAGCTTTGGGGAATGCCTACTCCTCTCAGGCTCCGCGTACACCGAAACTCTAGCCAGGTGGGCCCGCGCGGTCTACCCCTTTGACTTCCCTCAAACGATGGTTGACCGGTGGACCTTTTTACTTTATTTTGTTTGGTTAGGCTATAGAAGCATGGAATAACGCCGTGGAGTCCAAGAGCTCCCCTAGTAGACCCGTCGTGGGAGTTTCCCGCCCTGCGCCCGAGATTTTCGAGAGTGTTATCGCATGTGTCTAAAGAGGGTGACACCTCGGAGGTAGATGATGCCTCTCTAAGCACCCTAACACACGTAGCTACATATATTAGGGGAAAGTGATAGCTTTGGGGGATTCCTACTCTTCTCAGGCTCCACGTATATCAAAACTCTAGCCAGGTGGGGGCGGCGTGGTCTACCCCTTTGACTTCCCTTCAACAACGGTTGACCGGTGGACCTTTTTACTTTATTTAATTTGGTTAGGCAATAGGAGCACATAACAACACCGTGGAGGCCAAGAGCCCCCCTAGTAGACCCGTCGTGGGAGTTTCCCGCCCTACACCCGAGATTTTTGAGAGTGTTATCGCATGTGTCTAAAGAGGGTGACACCTCGGAGGTAGATGTTGCCTCTCTAAGCACCCTAACATACGTAGCTACATATATTAGGGGAAAGTGATAGCTTTGGGGGGATTCCTACTCTTCTCAGGCTACGCGTACATCAAAACTCTAGCCAGGTGGGCCCGCGCGGTCTACCCCATTGACTTCCCTCCAACGATGGTTGACCGGTGGACCTTTTTACTTTATTTTGTTTGGTTACGCAATAGGAGCATATAACAACACCATGGAGTCCAAGAGCCCCCCAAGTAGACCCGTCGTGGGAGTTTCCCGCCCTACGCCCGAGATTTTTGAGAGTGTTATCGCATGTGTGTGAAGAGGGAGACACCTCGGAGATAGATGTTGCCTCTCTAAGCACCCTAACACACGTAGCTACATATATTAGGGGAAAGTGATAGCTTTGGGGGGATTCCTACTCTTCTCAGGCTCCGCGTATATCAAAACTCTAGCTAGGTGGGCCCGCGCGGTCTACCCCTTTGACTTCCCTCCAATGACGGTTGACCAGTGGACCTTTTTACTTTATTTTGTTTGGATAGCCAATAGGAGCATGGAACAACACCGTGGAGTCCAAGAGCTCCCCTAGTAGACCCGTCGTGGGAGTTTCCCGCCCTACGCCCGATATTTGAGAGTGTTATCGCATGTGTCTAAAGAGGGTGACACCTCGGAGCTAGATGTTGCCTCTCTAAGCACCCTAAAGAATGTAGCTACATATATTAGGGGAAAGTGATAGCTTTGGGGGATTCCTACTCTTCTCAGGCTCCGCGTACATCGAAACTCTAGCAAGGTGGGCCTGCGCGGTCTACCCCTTTGACTTCCCTCCAACGATGGTTGACCGGTGGACCTTTTTACTTTATTTTGTTTGGCTAGGCAATAGGAGCAAATAACAACACCATGGAGGCCAAGAGCCCCCTAGTAGACCCGTCGTGGGAGTTTCCCGCCCTACGCCCGAGATTTTCGAGAGTGTTATCGCATGTGTGTGAAGAGGGTGACACCTCGGAGATAGATGTTGCCTCTCTAAGCACCCTAACACACGTAGCTACATATATTAGGGGAAAGTGATAGCTTTGGGGGGATTCCTACTCTTCTCAGGCTCCGTGTATATCGAAACTCTAGCCAGGTGGGACCGCGCGGTCTACCCCTTTGACTTCACTCCAACGACGGTTGACCGGTGGACCTTTTTACTTTATTTTGTTTGGTTAGGCTATAGGAGCATGGAACAACACCGTGGAGTCCAAGAGCCCCGCTAGTAGACCCGTCGTGGGAGTTTCCCGCCCTACGCCCGAGATTTTCGAGAGTGTTATCGCATGTGTGTGAAGAGGGTGACACCTCAGAGATAGATGTTGCCTCTCTAAGCACACTAACACACATAGCTACATATATTAGGGGAAAGTGATAGCTTTGGGGGATTCCTACTCTTCTCAGGCTCTACCTACATCGAAACTCTAGCTAGGTGGGCCCGCACGGTCTACCCCTTTGACTTCACTCCAATGACGGTTGACCAATGGACCTTTTTACTTTATTTTGTTTGGTTAGGCTATAGGAGCATGGAACAACACCGTGGAGTCCAAGATCCCCGCTAGTAGACCCGTCGTGGGAGTTTCCCGCCCTACGCCCGAGATTTTCGAGAGTGTTATCGCATGTCCGTGAAGAGAGTGACACCTCGGAGATAGATGTTGCCTCTCTAAGCACCCTAACACACATTGCTACATATATTAGTGTGGAAGTGATAGCTTTGGGGGATTCCTACTCCTCTCAGGCTTCGCGTACACCGAAACTCTAGCCAGGTGGGCCCGCGCGATCTACCCCTTTGACTTCCCTCCAACAACGGTTGATCGGTGGACCTTTTTACTTTATTTTGTTTGGTTAGGCTATAGGAGCATGGAACAACACCGTGGAGTCCAAGAGCCCCCCTAGTAGACCCGTCGTGGGAGTTTCCCGCCCTACGCCCGAGATTTTCGAGAGTGTTATCGCATGTGTCTAAAGAGGGTGACACCTCGGATATAGATGTTGCCTCTCTAAGCACCCTAACACACGTAACTACATATATTAGGGGAAAGTGATTGCTTTGGGGGGATTCCTACTCTTCTCAGGCTCCACGTACATCGAAACTCTAGCTAGGTGGGCCCGCGTGGTCTACCGCTTTGACTTCACTCCAACGACGGTTGACCGATGGACCTTTTCACTTTATTTTGTTTGGTTAGGCTATAGGAGCATGGAACAACACCGTCGAGTCCAAGAGCCCCGCTAGTAGACCCGTCGTGGGAGTTTCTCGCCCTAGGCCCGAGATTTTCGAGAGTGTTATCGCATGTGTCTGAAGAGGGTGACACCTCGGAGATAGATGTTGCCTCTCTAAGCACCCTAACACACGTAGCTACATATATTGGGGGAAAGTGATAGCTTTGTGGGATTCCTACTCCTCTCAGGCTCCGCGTACATCGAAACTCTAGCCAGGTGGGCCCGCGTGGTCTACCCCTTTGACTTCCCTCCAACGACGGTTGACCGGTGGACCTTTTTACTTTATTTTGTTTGGTTAGGCTATAGGAGCATGGAACAACACCGTGGAGTCCAAGAGCCCCCTAGTAGACCCGTCGTGGGAGTTTCCCGCCCTGCGCCCGAGATTTTCGAGCGTGTTATCGCATGTGTGTGAAGAGGGTGACACCTCGGAGATAGATGTTGCCTCACTAAGCACCCTAACACACATAGCTACATATATTAGGGGAAAGTGATAGCTTTGGGGGGATTCCTACTCTTCTCAGGCTCCGCGTATATCGAAACTCTAGCCATGTGGGCCCGCGCGGTCTACCCCTTTGACTTCCCTCCAAGGATGGTTGACCGGTGGACCCTTTTACTTTATTTTTTTGGTTAGGCTATAGGAGCACATAACAACACCATGGAGTCCAAGAGCGCCCTAGTAGACCCGTCGTGGGAGTTTCCCGCCCTACGCCCGAGATTTTCGAGAGTGTTATCGCATGTGTCTAAAGAGGGTGACACCTCGGAGGTAGATGTTGCCTCTCAAAGCACCCTAACACACGTAGCTACATATATTAGGGGGAAAGTGATAGCTTTGGGAGATTCCTACTACTCTCAGGCACTGCGTACATTGAAACTCTAGCCAGGTGGGCCCGCGCGGTCTACCCCTTTGACCTCCCTCCAACGAAGGTTGACCGGTGGAAATTTTTACTTTATTTTGTTTGGTTAGGCTATAGGAGCACGTAACAACACCGTGGAGTCCAAGAGCCCCCCAGTAGGCCCGTCGTGGGAGTTTCCCGCCCTACGTCCGAGATTTTTGAGAGTGTTATCGCATGCATGTGTCTTAAGAGGGTGAAACCTCGGAGATAGATGTTGCCTCTCTAATCACCCTAACAGATGTAGCTACATATATTAGGGGGAAAGTGATAGATTTGGGGGATTCCTACTACTCTCAGGCTTTGCATGGTGCTAACTTCCTATCGTGTCATTTCATGCAATCCCATACATCATTTTCCGAAATCTTGAAACATCAAAATATCTATATTTTGTTATTTTATGATATATTTTAGTGGTGCATAAATTATCATGGAACTAAATGCGAGGAAATTTTTTTTGGAAATATCTAAGCCGACGGCAATGCCGTCGGCATAGATGGGACCGGCGGTCCTCCCGTGACGCCTTTAGGGTTGCAGTTTGTGGGCCCACCTTCGGTCCGACGGCTGTGCTGTGCCGACGGCTTTGCTGCCAGCGTACGTTTAAAGGCCGACGGTCAATGTAAGCCGACGGCTTTGCCGTCAGCATAGATATCTAGGCCGACGGCTTTGCTACGCCGACGGCCTTTTCTGCAGAATTCCTACCCAGCGAGCTACGCCGACGACCCCGATAAAAAGCCGTCGGCATAGCTCTGAGCCGTCGGCGTAGTGTGTTGTTCCCGTGGTGGCGGCTGGGTTGTTCATCTTGGAGAAATTATTAGCGGGGTTTCTTCTTAAAAGGATATATTGCTGACACCGTTTATGATATCTTCGGAGGCAAGTAGATGTTCCTCTATATCTTTGAATCCTTTGATTCCTGTAAGTAGTACGTTGCTACTTATAATTCTCACTTGATTCCATTGTGGTGCTTCTATTTCTACATGCACTAGATTATTGTTGATCTTGTCGTTGTCATAATATTGTTGGAGAGATATTCCATTGATTCCATCTCTTCATGCTCATAGTATTATGGATTATGGATAAATATTCTCAACACTTGTTATTATCCGATTGGATATTGTGGCACTGTGATGCCAAATCTTTGGAGAGAGATTGTGGTTCTCTCAGTTTTGCAGGGGCTCTTGTGTAGAGCCGTGGCTATCATATCTTGGTTCTAGTTCAATAACTTCATCATTTATCTGTCTAGATATCATGTTCTATTTTTGTATGGGTGTCACGACTGCAAACGTAATGTACCGGTTACGGTTCAGGTATGGAACTGTCTGAGTTCTCCAATGGAAACGATCCTTGGTCCGAATAGGATACCGGTGATGGATCCTTGGGAGCGACCCGTACTAGTAAGTCAAGTTGTCGTGTCCCGGTGGGCTAAAGAGCTCGACTCTTCTAGAGCCTTCGTGGTTCTAGTTGAGGCTCGATGTCGGAGTACCCCTCCGCAGAGTGTAAAAGTGTGGAATTTCACCCTTATGACTCTCGGGTAGGGAAGCTTGCGGTCATATGTGGCGTCGATACATTTTCGATACTTTTCCAATTACCATCTTTAAATCCAGCTTCCATGTTTAATTATGTTCCCTTGATATCTTACTTATTTCCATTGATTCCAGCTAATCCATTGATCGTCCGTTGTTCCTTTGCAGTATCTACTTGCTGAGTATGATTTATCATACTCACCCAGCTCCCCTTATTTTTTTTAGATACAGCGGATGCTAACATATGGACGTGACGAAGATGATGTTGTTCGAGGAATAGGCTGGACCAGTGGGTGGAGAATTTATAATTCTTTGTAAATGTGAATAAACTTGTAAAATTGAATATATGAGCTGTCATAGATCCACTACTGGTTTATGCCTGCTTTTCTAAGCCTTGCGCGTATATATGCCTCCCAGTATATAGGTGCGCGGCGGCTGTCATTCTTTTAGGCCAGATCTCGGGGCGTGACACAGTTCATCATTTATGTCACCATAGGATAGTTTATGTTTATGATCTATATCACAGAAAATTCACATACTCCCTGCGATCCATATTACTCTTCGCTAATACGGATATATCTAGACACATTGTAGTGGTAGATACATCCATATTAGCGAAGAGTAATATGGGTCGGAGGGAGTACTACTTTTTTGAGTGACACATACTGGTATTTTGTCAAAATATAGGTATTTATCTGAATAACCATGAATTGATGTGGGATCGCCCCTGCTAATAATGGCCACTATAAAAGCCACTAATAAGCTATGGAATGAGACTTATTCTCTTGATATCAATGGACGTTACTTGAAGACATTACACCCCAAGTGTGTGGCAATCCACCTTGACGCACTTATGGATGATATCCATATGTCGCCCTTAGAACAAATCATGACCGATTTGGTTAAGCATCGTTCTTAGGTACTGACATAATACATGCTTATTTTCTAGCATGCAAGCTCTGCTAGAAAAATAGGAGAACATATATTAGCACCCATTTTCATTAGGTTATCGACTAAGATGAGGAGAACCTGCAAGTGACTAAAGACCAGGCAGACGCGTCTAGTTTGTGGACCATAACCGGGAGGAGCTGAAGTGGTCCAACTTGGAGCGTCATAATGACCAAGAAAGAATCGACGAGAGTTGCGCCAAGATAGGCCAAATATGGGCAAATCAATGCTCAAAAGCCTACACATAAATCAGATCTATCACTAGAAGAAAAGTGTTCATCTACTACGACTGGCACCCCGACCTTTGCTTATAATCATAAACTAGCACAGTGGCCCTCACAAATTTAAGGAAAATGTCTTAGTATGTCTTAAAACTAATAGGATGTAGGAAACACACTATGCGACGGAAACCTGCTACCACCACAATAAGAACATAGGCTAAACAGAGTATAGTGCTTATTACATCTCAACCAGCACCCACAGAAACATCAAAAACAAGATATTATCACAAACTCTCACGTTTATTCATCTTGTAGTGTCATGGGTCCATTTTAGCAGTACATCCAGTACTATAGAAAATTGAGGTTACTTCTCATAGTAAATCAAGCAAGTACCATGCAAAGCGGCGTTACAGTGGAAATACCAGCTTTTGACATTTGAATTTTTGTTCACACTTCGAATTTTTGTTCACATTTTAAATTTATTTAGATTCAAAACTTGTTTAAATTTGAAATATGTTCATATTCCAAATTTGTTCAGATTCAAAATTTGTTCACATTCCAAAATTTGTTCATATCGAACTTTTTTTCATAATCCAAATTTGTTCCAAATTTAAAATTTGTTTATTTTTGTTCAAATTATGATCAAATTGTATTCACAATTCGAATTTTATTTGAAAAGGAGGATGTCGTCCACACGAGTGCCCATGATTTTTTTCCGTCCTCCACCACTGACACTGATCACAACCAACCACAGGTATCTCGAGCGGCAGCGGAGGCCGGCTTGCGCAGCTCGCCTTCACCATGTGCGAAGTGGCACTTGTCGCCAAAAATGCAGGAGCCTTTGACGAAGTGGTCGCACAGCTTGGCCTTGAAGCTGTGTCGTTGCCTTCCGTCGCGGATAAATCCTCCAGCACGCGAAGGGGCATCGCCGCCACCGCCGACGCGGATCAGCATCCCTATGACCATGCTGCTAGCGTCCCTGATCTAATCGAACGCGCGGCCCAGCTCGAGGTTCTTCAGACGGGGTTCCGAAAGATGGGCGTCCCCGATGCGCAGCTCACTCTCGCCATGGGCGAAGCGGCACCCGTCGCTGAAAACGCACGAACCTCTCGCGAAGTGGCCGCACGGTTTGGTCTTGAAGCTGTTGCACTGCCCTCCACCCCTGAGAGGTCCTCCAGCCAGCGGAGGAGCATTGCCGCCGCCCGGCCCGAGCAACATCCCTGCGGCCATTTTTTTTTCGATAAAGAGCGTTTTATTACTTAATAGTTATTAAGCTTACACCCGGCCTCTGCATAACAAGGATGCACACAGCCCAAAAACAAGTATCAACTGAAAAAATGAAGGCAAAATTACATATCATGTTGAGCAATTGTAATCTCGCCTAGCTAGAAGCACCAATCCGTAAGCTATGCGGCCAACCATGTTGGGAAAAAATATCCCTCGCCATAGCTTCCAGTCGTGCACAGACCTCCATATAAAGGTCTCGATCTTGTGGACGTTGCAGAGACGACCACAAACGGAGTTAGCCAATAACTCTGTAGATAACCTGCAAAATAGAAGAGTTTTTATCGTTAAACACTTTATCATTTCTACATAGCCATAGCGACCAAATAAAGGCAATCGCTCCCACCCTAATATGCTTTTTAAACCTATTGTCAATTCCATTTAGCCAATTCCTAAATATATTGGTAATACTGCGTGGTGGAAATAAGGTATTGTGTTTGATCTTATTGAGCATGCCCTCCAGCTCGGTGTTCTTCAAGCCGAGATCGGGGTCCCGGATGCGCAGCTCACTCTCACCATGAGCGAAGCGGCACCCATCCCCAAAAGTGCAGGAACCTCCGGTGAAGGCCCCGCACAGCTTGGTCTTGAAGCTATATTGTAGCCCTCCTACGGTCCGTGGCGGGGCATGGCCGGCAGGGATCAGCATCGCCGTGACCGTCTCGCTAGGACCCTTGATCTGATCAAGAGTGGCCTCCAGCTCGAGGTTCTTCAAGCGGAGGTCCAGCTCGTGGTCCCGTATACGCAGCTCGCTCTCGCCGTGCGCGAAGTGGCACCGGTCGCCGAAAGTGCAGGAACCTCTGGCGAAGTGCCCAGCCCACACAGCTTGGTCTTGAGGCTGCTGCGTTGCCCTGCGCCGTACAGAGATCCTCCAGCCGGCGGAGGGGCATCACCGCCCTCGACGGCGATCAGCATCCCCATGACCATGCTGCTAGCGTCCTTGATCTGATCGAAAGTGCCCTCCAGCTAACCTGGGCTCCGACTCGTGGTCCACGATGCGCACCTGGGCGCCGCTGGCCCGAGATATCTTCTTTATGCTCGATCCGTCAATCCCGATGATGACTCCGGCGAGCGACGCGTGGACGCTGATCTTGGCCGTCGCAGAAGTGCCGAAATTCGCCGGAGCGGACGTGGCCGTGCCGGTGTTGGGCGATGTTGGCTGACCTGCATGGTGACCGGCGGGCCTCTGATCCATGAGTGGTGGCGTGGAGTTGTCCATGGACATATGCTGCTTGCCGATGCCGAGCTCGCTCTCATCATGCGCAGAGTGGCACGGGCGAGACGGCTTGACGGTTGGTGTAGGCGCGCCATCAGGAACAGCACGAGCACGCACAGGAGCTGGGTCATCTTGCAGGACGCTCACCTTTGCAGCAGCCTGGTAGCCGCCAGGAAAATTATGGATGAAGTGGCAGTTCTCGCCGAAGCTGCAACCAGTAGTGCTGCACGATGGGAATATCATGTGGATCAGTGAATGAACACGAATGTAACCATTTGGCGATGATGCCTAAATAAGAGAAGCTAGCAGTACACATGTGGAATACAGCACATCAAGTACATTGCTGAAATAACAGTTCCAGTAACATACAGGTTTCAGTACAGTTAAGAGTTATTCACGGCTACAGTTCAAGTAGCAAGATCTTATCCCCCATCCATCATATTATGTTAGGCATCAGTGATTATTAAGAATCAATTATCCTTCTGTGACAGCAGTTGATGTTCACTCGGAAGATGCAGACGTGCGAACTTAAGGAGCAATCATGCATGAATCATCAAAGTAGACTGAAGAAAAGTTCTGGAGTGATCACTGAAGATGTATTCTGAAATGTTGAGCATCTTGTTCCTAAGAAAAAGCACTACAAACCTTTGGTACTTACCTACTGGTTGACATCACAAACCTACTCTCGTAAAATAAAATGATAAGCATATGACACTCCACACTGAGGATTTAGTGTAGATATAAGCATCTGCAATCCGAATGTGATTTTCCAAATCTCTGAAGATGCTACTCTATTTGTTTTCTTCCCATTCAGTTACCTGAAGAATTTGGTGCATGGCTTCGAGCTGGTTACGCCTGTTTTGTATAGCTTGTCCTGTTCTGTTAACACGCAGACCAATCAATCATGTACACAGAGTTAACACGCAGGAGTACCAGTAGCGAAGAATTGGAGACGAAACGACGATCACCTCGGGCGTGCTGAAGCAAATCCCCTTGGCTTCCGCCTGATCTTCCAGCCGAGCGGGCACGCCAAGGCTCCGCTCGAAACGAGCAAGCCCTGCTCGCCGCTTCCAACGACCACAGCGTCGCGTCATCCTGGTGCTTGGACATGTCGACGCCGGCGGGCGGCGCCTTGCAGGCCTCCGAGCTGCCGACGGCGAGCAGGAACTCCCTCGAGTACGTGATCTTCCTCCACCTCCTCGCGTTGACGCTGCCGTTCCCCGGCTCTGAGACGGGGAGAGGCGCCGAGCTCATCTCGCCGGTCGCGAATCGAAGCTCAATCCAGTACATATACAATCGTATGTTATTTTATTTACGGTGGTCGTCTAAGCCACGGGGAAGAAGACTAAGGTGACATGGCCAAGTTTGGAGCTATTGGAGTCTCATGTTGTATTCTCAACGCAGTTTTCCCACGTACTCATGTGCGTCCCGGGCTTATCCTGTCCGTAGAAAGCTTAGAGATTCGTGCTGCTCTCTGCCTGGCACGCGACTGCGGCAATAGGCTAATCACTAAAACCTGCCCAAGCGGTACACTGAGCATACTCAACCGGCGAATATTATATCACCATGAGGACGGTCACTCTCTTTCTCCCCCGCAGTCTAGGCCGCCATCTTGTCCCCTCCCCGCTCAAGCTGTGCCGCTGGCGCCACCATGGATGCGACGGGGTGAGCTGAGCTCGCACCACTGAGCTAGTGAGCTGCATCTCAAGCCACCCCTGCTTCGCCCGGAACGCGCTCTGCCGCGAGCTGCTGCAGTGGCCGCCACGCTCGCCGACGCGGCCAAGCTCGCCGCGCGGCCGCCCGGCGCGGGGAAGCTTCAGATGCAGAGCGCCACCGACGCGCTGCCAGGAAGGCTCGACGTCAACCTCCGGGACTGCTCGCTGCTTGTCCAGACGGGCGTGCTGTCCGACGCCTCCTCGGCTGCCCCGACGACATCAACGAGGACGGCGACTCCGGCGGACGTGCGGGAGTTGCTCGCGCGGCTGCGGACGTGCGGGAGTTGCTCGCGCGGCAGACGTCCGCGACTGCTCGCTGCTTATCTGGTCACGAGTTGCTGCAGTCTGTGGCCGCCACGCTCGCCGACGCGGCCAAGCTCGCCGCGCGGCCGCCCGGCGCGGGGAAGCTTCAGATGCAGAGCGCCATCGACGCGCTGGCGGGAAAGCTCGACGTCAACCTCCGGGACTGCTCGCTGCTTGTCCGGACGGGCGTGCTGTCCGACGCCTCCTCGGCCGCCCTGACGACGTCAACGATGACGGTGACTCCGGCGGACGTGCGGGAGTTGCTCGCGCGGCTGCAGATTGGGCACGGCGAGGCCAAGGGCAGGGCGGTCGACGGGCTGCTCGACGCGCTGGGCAGGGGCGAGAAGAGCGTCATCTCCACGCTTGGCCGCGCCAGCGTTGCCGCCCTGGTGCAGCTGCTCACGGCGCCGGCGCCCGCGGTGCGGGAGAAGGCCGCCACGGTCGTACACCAGCTCGGGGAATCGGGAAACTGCGAGGCGCTGCGCGTGTCGGAGGGCATCGTGTCGCAATCCGCGGCGGCCGGCGCGCTCAAGAACCTCTCCGCGGTGTCGGGCAGCGGGGCGGCAGGGCAGCGGGAAGGGCGGCCAGGCGATGGGCGGTGGAGGGATTTTGACGGGATGCAAAACGGGGGCGGTGGAAGGCGGCAGGCGGCGCATCGCGGTGGTCCGGGCAACGAGGCAGCAGGGCGGCGGATCGCGGATCGCGGTCCTTGAGGAGCGGCTAGTGGGGAATGGTGGGGAACGGTGGGGAGCGGCTACTGTCTGGAGGTGGGAGAGGACGGAAGGTGAGTTAGGCAGGACTCAGGCAAAACACAAGCACGCAACTAACAGGGGTAAGCGGGGGGGCTGAGTATTTGAGCAAGTCAACGGTTCGAATCACGAAGCACGAAATGGACGGATCAGATAAGCCCGGAACGCACATCCGTATGTGGTTTTTGTTTTTTGTTGTATTCTCCGTCCCGGCAGGCTAGCTGACGTTCGAGGGTAGTCTGAGTGACTTAGGGCGTGTTTGGTAGCCCGGTATACTCAGAAAATCTCCACTCAGCCAACTTTTCGTTGTTTGTTATCCCGGCCCGATGAGTCGGGCAGTGCCCGGTAGAGCCGAAAAAGCCTCCTCAGCCTGGCTGAGGAGAGAAGCTCAAATCGAGGTTCTCTCCTCAGCCTGGCCGGATCCGCCCCCGCAGCCGCTCGGGCCCGCCACCCCCCAGACCCCCGCCCTCCCCGATTTCCTCTCTCATTTCTCCTCTCTTTCTTCTCTCTCTTCCTTCCCGGAGTACTCCCGACCAAAACTGGCCAAATCCCGACCAGACCGGCCACGCCCCGACGCCCTAGCTGCCTCATCCCGCCGCCGACGAGGCCGGTGCACACCGCCGCCGCCGAGGCCGGCGCTGAACGCGGCTCCAGAGGCCGGCGCTGCCCGCGTCGGGGCTGAACGGAGCTCCACTGGAGAACTCCGCGTCGGGGCAGGGGACGCCGCCCGCCGCTGTGGGGACCCCGGATTACCCACCGGAATACCCGATATGCATACAATTCATGATCCCATGATCAGTGTGTCGTGAATCCACATATCCGAGTTGATAACAGAATTACATCATCCTTTACAGTACCGAATAATATAATTACAATTGGTCACATGACCAAGTCTGATATTGCCTCGCAGGGCAAGTCTACAACTAAGCAGCGGATACCAAACAGCGTTGATAGCCCACGCCATGCCTACTACCCTACAGGCAACTGACTGTGAGACGTTCCTAGTTCGCACCAACGTCATCGTATCCATCACCATCTTCATTAAAGTCTTCCTCTAGGTCTGACCAAGTTAATAGCCAGGGACAAAGCCGTGAGTACATTTGAATTGTACTCGCAAACCATCTAAGGAGAAGTGTTATCATGCAGTTTGGCTGTAGCAAGGAGAAAGGCTCTAATCTAGTTTTTCCTATCTAGTCAATTTCTCGTGTCGATATAGCATGTCTTACGATATTTCTATATCCTTATTAAAGAAAACATTTAGAAAACCTTTTTAGTAAAATCTCTAGGAAAGGGGGGGAAACTCATTTGGTTTTCAAGAAAGAGCCAGTGGTCAATCAAACATGACCACCTTCCTTTATAAAACCAGGTAATCACATATGACCATCTCCATTCCCTCGGCAGTACCCTGCAAGTACTCCGAACCATAACCGTGCCACGACAGTACCCTTCGAGTACTCCGTACAGCACCTTTCTTCATTTTTTCAAAAACATTCTTGTAAAACCAAAACCTGACACAGGTTAAGTATGGCCATTCCAACCGTCCATGACCGAGGACTCGGCTATTCGAATAGATTTACACTCTGCAGAGGTTGTACACTTTACCCACAATCATCCGGATACTCATCGTGTGGGCATCTTCCCCGCATAACATCATATGCCACGACAAGCACCCGATCAAAGCCTTTTGCTTATCTACCTTAGTACGGGGACCTACCCTATGGAGTATGTACCTCCCCGGCACACCCTGGCAGTCTACCTCCACGTTCGAGCGTAACTCCAGTGCCATGGCGAGAGACCCACAGTGTCTTCCGGCGGCTCGGGATATGCCGTGATATGTGTTTCCTCCTTCCTGAGGACATCCCGGATTCCGAGGTACCGCGTACCCTTATATAGTTGTGAGGTGCCCCATACCAAAGCAAATAAACTACGAGCTAAGCCCCGTCCCATACCAGGGTAATCGTGGTTGCACGGGTTAATTGGTCTGGCGAACATTTATACACAATGCCCTCTTTCATAAATCCTCCTCCTCCTTTTCTCTATTTTCCAGAACACATTTTCCTGAAAACACTTCAGCGGAATAGAGCACTACTCCAAGGTTTTCGAAATCAAATTTTTTTTTTCAAAGTCCCATTTGAGTGTTCCCAACCTAGAGTTTTTGCTCCACCACAAAGTTTTCCAAAGGCTATGATGCTAACCATCACACCACTAATTTTGGGGAAATAAGTAGGTGTCAAGGTAGGGGTCCTCCATGAGGATGATATCATTTGACTTGCGGAGCCAAGTCGCCAACAATTGCTATTTAGGGCAACAACAATATAAGACAATGCATTTTCATAAACTGTAATAAAACATGCAATAAGTAAATCTGGGATCAGATATACAACAAGTTTAGATGGCTTGCCTTGATCAGCTTGTCCCTGGTCTTCTCCCTGGTATTCAAATACTTCTCCCTCTTCGGTGCACTCGTTCTCGTTCGAATCTATCGTCGGTAACAATAACAATATATAAGCATGCAAGCATACATAGATCACACACACCATAGCAGCAAACAAATCACACCAATCAAGTATCAAAAACAAACAAAACAATATTCTGAACATTCCCAGGTGGTTTCATATTAATAACTATTTCTAAGAGTATAAGGGATAACTTAACTAACAACTAAACCCTAATAAGCCCTAGATAATATGCAGGTGACTATAGCTATTCAAAACATACAACCAGAATACCAATAGAAAGGTAATAATTTTCTGAATCCAACCAAAGTGGTTTCATCCAAAAAGGTTTTGTAGGTATTTTGCTATGATTTTCCTATTGCAAGAAATGGCTAAAAAGGCAATTTAATTCCCAGATAATCTCCATTATTCATAAAAATCTACCAGCTATGGTTTCAGCAAGCTGCTATAGTACATGATCCAGGGAAATTGTAATCATGCCAAAATCGTGCATAAATTAGGTTTAATAAAATAAACAAGTCAAAATAACCTAAGTAGCATACTAAATTACTATTGCAGATAAACACATCACAAAATATATATCCCAGTGCCACATGCAAGCTAATAGGTCAGAGCATCACTGAAAATTTGAAACACACCAATTTCATTTACAGAACTTCATATTTGGATTTTTGAGTGAAAATGGGTTAGATCTACTCATTTAATTAGCAAACAATCTAAGGGAATCTAGAAATCATGAATGCAGTACCACTGGATAGTTCTTGTAACAAGGAGCTCAGGAAAATTTGAATCACTATTTTTGGATGCTCAGAGACCAAGATATGAATTTTTCAAACTAGCAGTACAAATCAAAGTTTAAATGATTTCCTAAAAAAAATGTTGCGGGCCGCATGCAACAGATCTGGACCAGACAGAACCGGGCCGGCTCAGTAAGATATAGCCTGTGACAGAACCATGACTAAAAAAAAATGTTTGCTTTAAAATTCGTGCTACAAGAGACATGCACGAGCACAATGGCTAGCTAGCTGAACTCAACGGACATCGACGGCGGCTCACCGTAAGACTCAGGGATGTCGTGGGAACAACGCATGGACGGTGTGGAGGCGAGGGGAGGCTTGGCTGGGCGTCTCGGCCACGCGGGCTGCTCCCGGTCACCGACAAGGATGGAGATGAGCTCCGCGCCCGCACGGACGGAGCTCCGACGATGGCGGCTCTTAGGCGTGTCCCGGACAGAAACGAGGCGATGAAGATGAATCAGATGAGAAGAGGACCCCCATGCGGTTCCCCCTGGGACGGTCAGGCTTGCAGGTGAGCTCGGGATCGAGGACACGGACGCCGCGATACTCGCAGCGACGGAGACGTACACGTACGTCGGAGGTCAGACTCGACGGCGGCTCGGTGCATGCGATCTGCAGGAAAGAAAGAGAGATAATTAGAGCTCACAGGTCCAAGAGAAGAAGAACAAGGCAGAGAGAGGGGGCGGAGGCGGTGTCCGTTGTGCTCAGAACGATGTGCCGCCCACGGCGGTGTTCCGGTGTGAGTCAAGTAGGGAGGTAGCCAGCGGTGCTAGAGATGGTCTGGGGAGTGTTCAGACAGATAGATGGTGCGGGTGGGAAGAGAGGCGGCCGGGCATGCTTATACCCGCGGGCCGGTCGGTGTCTTGCCAAGACGTGGCGTTCGCTGTTTGGCTGCGGTGGGCGGCGAGCGCGGCCAGAAGCAAGGGGACAAAGAGTGGAGCTTTTGCTGCGCCAGGACATATAAAATTCCTAGGCGGCTTTGGTGGCGAGAGGGCACGTCCAAGGGAGGCCGGACGGATCGGGGAGAGGGTGTCGATTCAGTGCAAGCCAGGTGTTCGTTGAAATGACGTACATGAGAGCACGGTCAAGGGTGGCCAAAAGGAACAAGACAAAGTGTAGGTCATGCCCGGGAAGGGTCAAGGGTGCCTAGGGGAAGCCAGTGGCGAGGTGGTGTGGACAGAAGGAAGAGAGAGCTACCTCTCCTGTTGGCCTCGGTCTCAAGAAATAATAGAGAAGGAGAGAGGGCTAGGGTTGCTAGGAGGTGCTGGTTAGAGAGGGTAAGGATGCAGGTGTGGATCGGAGTTGGGTGCAGCTTAGTGGCTGATCAAGATAGGATAGAGGGAGAGAAGGATATGTCACTTGAACGCTGTAAGCTTAGCATGGCCGGCTACCCTATTGAGCCAAACAAAAATATATAACAGGATTTGTGCAAAGGACATTGCGGGTAGACCTAGACATAGTGATGATCAGCTTGATTCAGTTTTGTGGGTTTCGAAGGAATGGGTCTAATATTTATTCGTGACTAGAAGAGATGAGAAGGTGATTACCAGATACCTCATACTCAAGTAGGTAACAAGGTCAAGGTTTATCAAGAAAATTAATATAGTGGTAGAGATGAACAAAGGAGTAGCAACTAGACAAGCATGGGTTCCAATTAGCCCAAGGATTAGATATAATGGCATAAGGTCAAGACAATGATGGTAAGAAGAAGATCAAAGACGTGAGTTTGATGTCCAAGGGTGTCATTCAAAATTGGAAATTAATTAGACTTGGTTAGGATCACATCTGGGTCTTATGTCCAAGTTTGAAGATATTTAGGAGATGGTTAGTTTTTGGAAATTTTGAGAAGTACGAGGCAAAATCTTGAGTTAAGAAATACTAGTCATACCTTGCATTATAGATCTATTTAAAGTGTTTTGGAAAAAAAGGATTGCAATAATTGGCATTACCACCATCACATGCAAAATAGAAAATAAGAAAATGGGTTTAAGGAAATTATTGTATTGAACATAATTTTGGAAAAGAGATGGTTTGGTAAATAAGGTCACAGAACCGATCAGCAGGATATAGGGTGGATAGATAATCTTCAAGATAGATTTAGAGATTTAGTTGATCACACAGACAAATAGTCCAGATCTTATTGTTGATATAGAATTTCAAAGTTGAGTATAGCCAAGTGGGTTTTTGAGTTGAAGATGTCACAATCAAATTTATAAACCATGGGTATTACTCCCATAATTTTCAAGGACGGAAATACTACCAAAAAGGCATTCTTCCAATTTTTACTATTTTTTTGAATAGGAAACCATTGCGAAAATTACTTTTATAAAATATGTGTGTGAAAATAAATGAGTGCACACATAGAGTGGACTTGTTTATTCTATTTTGAAAACAGATACCCTCTTGCAAGGAATAGGGTTTTGGGCTTATAGAGAAGAAAACATCAAAATAGGTTTTATTTGGAAAATAAACTTAAAAAAATAACTTATAAGAATATCCCCACTGGCCATTATATACTTTGATGAGTTTTAGATAGGTTAGGCCACAGGCCTACCGGTAGGTCATAGCTACACACAAGTAACTCAATCAAAGTCAAACAAAGTCACACAAAGTCAATTCACTTATAGCTAATCTAACATCACTAGAAATAAGGGTTGAACCAGTGCCCTATACTGATCATGCCATGGTGAAGTTAAAAAAAAGTTTCAAACAAGGAAGTAAAGCTTTTATGGACATTTCCAAAAAAAGCAGTTGGAGACATAAACATCTCCTTTATCAAGTTTTCTAAAAGGCGTTTGAAAACCAATTATCAAGGGTTTGTAAAATAGTAGGTTTGTAAAATAGTGGGATCATACAAACCTATAGATCCCCATAAGTTTTATAAATAAATAGTCTAGAAAATCCTTTATGTCAAAATAGTTCTTGGCTCTTTGTCTTTGGAGAAAGTCAAATCATTTGAAAAAAGGGTTTGCCAAGATAGTTCGTTTATAAATAACTAATATTCGTTAATGACATGATCAACAGGGTACAAGGATTGTGTGGGTTCACAATCTTGTTCAACAAGCAAATCAAACAACAAACAAGGAAAACATGCAAGAAAACACTATTTCCAAAGATCATCATAAAAAGTTTTTTTTTGCCCTCATTTTTGCATTACCAAACTCTGCTTAAATAGGGATACAAAAGTTGGGGTGTTACAGCTCTTCCCCCCTTAAAAAGAATCTCATCCCGAGATTCCTAAGTGTGGAACTAGAGGGGTGTAGAGACTAGGTTGGAGTTAGACTTCAATGGTTGCCCTTCCAACCCACCGGCGATACTTTGAGTTGCGTTGAAGACTTGCTTTTGTGGAAGGCGTAGGTCAGCTTCATTTGCTGAAGTTGGTGGTTGATGAGTTGATGTTGACGAAACTGTCTTGTTGAAACCTCGTCGTGACACTTTTAAGGTTAGTGGGGTCAAACTATCTAGTATGTCCATGAATATCCTACATGAGTCAGAAGGTTCTCATCTCGCAATCGAGGTCCTAAAGAGTCGAGGCTTCTTGGGTAGCTTTTGTTGGCTTGGGGTCGTAGCTTCCTTTGTGTAACTTGATGGAATCTTCAAATCTTGGTGTCACACCTTGAAGCTTGATGTTGGTGTAGACCCTTCTGTCTTGAGCTTGGAGTGCTATAGAGGTTGTAGATAATGGCGCTTGAGCTTCGGTCTTGCTAGGTACTTCAAATCTATAGACTTAACTCCCTCTACGCTTCATAACTAGCAGGGCAATGTTAGTCCTAACAGAAAATATTCTTCTGAGTCGTCTCGGGCTTGAGCTGAAAGCGCTTCATGTGCCGGCGCATCATCGATGGTGTGTCTTCAAGTAGTTAGCTACCCAATTCTTCTTGTCTTCGGGTTGGTGGATGTCATCGAAGATATTCTTGCTTCTTCACATTCTTGTAGCCCTAGGGGATCTTGAGGTAGGTCGGGTATGTCAACCTGACTTTGTCTTACGTACATAAGCTAGCCTTGGTATCGTATTCATCTAAGGGTCAAATGAGTTAATTACTGGGTTAGATATGCCTTCACTTCTTGTCGCTGCTACTTCCCTTGGTATCCTCCATTGGCGGTGTTGATTTGGGGTCTTGATCATGGAGAGGCTTTTATGCTTATGTTACTTGGTCGAGATCAAACTTGGCTTCATGTGGCGAGATCTTTTTGAACTTAATGTTAGAAGATCTCTAGATTTAAGGTTAGGCGATCCAGGTTAGGGAAGTCATTGTCTTCTAGAAGTCTTTTGTAGTCCAGGCGGGTCTATCTTCGGCTCCCTTGATGTTGTAGAGAGGTCTTGACGGATCTTGGGTATGTGTTCCGAGAAGAGTTATAATCCTCTCAAGGTTGGAGTTAGCGTTTTACTTTTAACTTGTCTAAGCTACTTGAACTGACATGAATAGATGAGAGGGAAACACACTTTAGAGAGTTTTCCTATTTAGGGTTTTACACACTAGAGGGTTTTTAAGGCCGAGAGGCCAAAACAAGCACAAGCACAAGGTAACAATACACACGCAAGAAACACACAAAGCAACTGCAAACAATATCAGGAACACACAAGGTACTTCAGTATCGGAGGACGCCTAACAACTCGCGATATTCTGGGTTAGCTCAATCAAAATGATTGAGCTTATCCTATTCATCCTAGGGTCATGGTTGGTCATAGTTGTTGACTCCTTCATTTCCTTGACTCTCACTTCAGCAGAAACTTGACGTCGGTTGGTGGTGAAGTTGTAGGGTTGTCAAGCCATTGGTGTTGATTTGGGAAGTGCAAATTTTGTAGGTCTTCTCGTATCACATCACATGGTTGTGAGGTCATCAGAGGGATTGCTGAAGTGTGCCATTGGTGGCATATTCGCCTGACAAACCTAACAAATACTAGTCAAGAAACTGAGGACTTGGTCCTTGGAGACTGCAAAAGCGCGAGTCCAAGGAGGAACAAGGTTAGCTTCTCGACAAAGTCTTTGATAATAACCAAAGACAGAATTGATCCCTATTTTCTCTTTCCAAAAGAGGTCTAGCAAGTGCTTCATACATGGCTAAATTGGATAGCCATTCTTCATACTTTAATGTAAGAGAATTTGAATCCTTGAACAGTTGCTCCATCTTCACTTGTTAGGCTTTAGGTATAAATCGGGACGTCGTCCAATATTTAGAGTTGAAGAGGATGAGACAAAAGAGTAAGAATCTTTAAAATTCATTGAAATTAGAGAGGTAAGATTAGATGTTTTGAATAAACGACAAGGATAGAAGCCATATTGTCGGCTACTTAAGAAAATAGACTTTGTAATTAATTTTAGCAAAAATACCACTTTCATAACTAACGCCCCTTCTAACTAGGGTCTCCTAAAGTCAGGATGGCTCTGATACCAACTCTGTGGGGACCCCAGATTACCCACCGGAATACCCGATATGCATACAATTCACGATCCCATGATCAGTGTGTCGTGAATCCACATATCCGAGTTGATAACAGAATTACATCATCCTTTACAGTACCGAATAATATAATTACAATTGGTCACATGACCAAGTCTGATATTGCCTCGTAGGGCAAGTCTACAACTAAGCAGCGGATACCAAACAGCGTTGATAGCCCACGCCATGCCTACTACCCTACAGGCAACTGACTGGGAGACGTTCCTAGTTTGCACCAACGTCATCGTATCCATCACCATCTTCATTAAAGTCTTCCTCTAGGTCTGACCAAGTTAATAGCCAGGGACAAAGCCGTGAGTACATTTGAATTGTACTCGCAAACCATCTAAGGAGAAGTGTTATCATGCAGTTTGGCTGTAGCAAGGAGAAAGGCTCTAATCTAGTTTTTCCTATCTAGTCAATTTCTCGTGTCGATATAGCATGTCTTACGATATTTCTATATCCTTATTAAAGAAAATATTTAGAAAACCTTTTTAGTAAAATCTCTAGGAAAGGGGGGGGAAACTCATTTGGTTTTCAAGAGAGAGCCGGTGGTCAATCAAACATGACCACCTTCCTTTATAAAACCAGGTAATCACACATGACCATCTCCATTCCCTCGGCAGTACCCTGCAAGTACTCCGAACCATAACCGTGCCACGACAGTACCCTTCGAGTACTCCGTCCAGCACCTTTCTTAATTTTTTCAAAAACATTCTTGTAAAACCAAAACCTGACACAGGTTAAGTATGGCCATTCCAACCGTCCATGACCGAGGACTCGGCTATTCGAATAGGTTTACACTCTGCAGAGGTTGTACACTTTACCCACAATCATCCGGATACTCATCGTGTGGGCATCTTCTCCGCATAACATCATATGCCACGACAAGCACCCGATCAAAGCCTTTCGCTTATCTACCTTAGTACGGGGACCTACCCTATGGAGTATGTACCTCCCCGGCACACCCTGGCAGTCTACCTCCACGTTCGAGCGTAACTCCAGTGCCACGGCGGGAGACCCATAGTGTCTTCCTGCAGCTCGGGATATGCCGTGATATGTGTTTCCTCCTTCCTGAGGACAACCCGGATTCCGGGGTACCGCGTACCCTTATATAGTTGTGAGGTGCCCCATACCAAAGCAAATAAACTACGAGCTAAGCCCCATCCCATACCAGGGTAATCGTGGTTGCACGGGTTAATTGGTCTGGCGAACACTTATACACAATGCCCTGTTTCATAAATCCTCCTCCTCCTTTTCTCCATTTTCCAGAACACATTTTCCTGAAAACACTTCAGTGGAATAGAGCACTACTCCAAGGTTTTCGAAATCAATTTTTTTTTTCAAAGTCCCATTTGAGTGTTCCCAACCTAGAGTTTTTGCTCCACCACAAAGTTTTCCAAAGGCTATGCTGCTAACCATCACACCACTAATTTTGGGGAAATAATTAGGTGTCAAGGTAGGGGTCCTCCATGAGGATGATATCATTTGACTTGCGGAGCCAAGTCGCCAACAATTGCTATTTAGGGCAACAGCAATATAAGACAATGCATTTTCATAAACTGTAATAAAACATGCAATAAGTAAATCTGGGATCAGATATGCAACAAGTTTAGATGGCTTGCCTTGATCAGCTTGTCCCTGGTCTTCTCCCTGGTATTCAAATACTTCTCCCTCTTCGGTGCACTCGTTCTCGTTCGAATCTATCGCCGGTAACAATAACAATATGTAAGCATGCAAGCATACATAGATCACACACACCATAGCAGCAAACAAATCACACCAATCAAGTATCAAAAACAAACAAAACAATATTCTGAACATTCCCAGGTGGTTTCATATTAATAACTATTTCTAAGAGTATAAGGGATAACTTAACTAACAACTAAACCCTAATAAGCCCTAGATAATATGCAGGTGACTATAGCTATTCAAAACATACAACCAGAATATCAATAGAAAGGTAATAATTTTCTGAATCCAACCAAAGTGGTTTCATCCAGAAAGGTTTTGTAGGTATTTTGCTATGATTTTCCTATTGCAAGAAATGGCTAAAAAGGAAATTTAATTCCCAGATAATCTCCATTATTCATAAAAATCTACCAGCTATGGTTTTAGCAAGCTACTATAGTACATGATCCAGGGAAATTGGAATCATGCCAAAATCGTGCATAAATTAGGTTTAATAAAATAAACAAGTCAAAATAACCTAAGTAGCATACTAAATTACTATTGCAGATAAACACATCACAAAATATATATCCCAGTGCCACATGCAAGCTAATAGGTCAGAGCATCACTGAAAATTTGAAACACACCAATTTCATTTACAGAACTTCATATTTGGATTTTTTAGTGAAAATGGGTTAGATCTACTCATTTAATTAGCAAACAATCTAAGGGAATCTAGAAATCATGAATGCGGTACCACTGGATAGTTCTTGTAACAAGGAGCTCAGGAAAATTTGAATCACTATTTTTGGATGCTCAGAGACCAAGATATGATTTTTTCAAACTAGCAGTACAAATCAAAGTTTAAATGATTTCCTAAAAATAAATGTTGTGGGCCTCATGCAACAGATCTGGACCAGACAGAACCGGGCCGGCTCACTAAGATATAGCCTGTGACAGAACCATGACTAAAAAAATGTTTGCTTTAAAATTCGTGCTACAAGAGACATGCACGAGACAATGGCTAGCTAGCTGAACTCAACGGACATCGACGGCGGCTCACCGTAAGACTCAGGGATGTCGTGGGAACAACGCATGGACGGTGTGGAGGCGAGGGGAGGCTTGGCTGGGCGTCTCGGCCATGCGGGCTGCTCCCGGTCACCGACAAGGATGGAGATGAGCTCCGCGCCCGTACGGATGGAGCTCCGACGACGGCGGCCCTTAGGCGTGTCCCGGACAGAAATGAGGCGATGAAGATGAATCGGATGAGAAGATGACCCCCATGCGGTTCTCCCTGGGACGGTCAGGCTTGCAGGTGAGCTCGGGATCGAGGACACGGACGCCGCGATACTCGCAGCGACGGAGACGTACGTCGGAGGTCAGACTCGACGGCGGCTCGGTGCATGCGATCTGCAGGAAAGAAAGAGAGATAATTAGAGCTCACAGGTCCAAGAGAAGAAGAACAAGGCAGAGAGAGGGGGCGGAGGCGGTGTCCGTTGTGCTCACAACGATGTGCCGCCCACGGCGGTGTTCCGGTGTGAGTCAAGTAGGGAGGTAGCCAGCGGTGCTAGAGATGGTCTGGGGAGTGTTCAGACAGATAGATGGTGCGGGTGGGAAGAGAGGCGGCCGGGCATGCTTATACCCGCGGGACGGTCGGTGTCTTGTCAAGACGTGGCGTTCGCTGTTTGGCTGCGGTGGGCGGCGAGCGCGGCCAGAAGCAAGGGGACAAAGAGTGGAGCTTTCGCTGCGCCAGGACATATAAAATTCCTAGGCGGCTTTGGTGGCGAGAGGGCACGTCCAAGGGAGGCCGGACGGATCGGGGAGAGGGTGTCGATTCAGTGCAAGCCAGGTGTTCGTTGAAATGACGTACATCAGAGCACGGTCAAGGGTGGCCAAAAGGAACAAGACAAAGTGTCGGCCATGCCCGGGAAGGGTCAAGGGTGCCTAGGGGAAGCCAGTGGCGAGGTGGTGTGGACAGAAGGAAGAGAGAGCTACCTCTCCTGTTGGCCTCGGTCTCAAGAAATAATAGAGAAGGAGAGAGGGCTAGGGTCGCTAGGAGGTGCTGGTTAGAGAGGGTAAGGATGCAGGTGTGGATCGGAGTTGGGTGCAGCTTAGTGGCTGATCAAGATAGGATAGAGGGAGAGAAGGATATGTCACTTGAACGCTGTAAGCTTAGCATGGCCGGCTACCCTATTGAGCCAAACGAAAATATATAAGAGGATTTGTGCAAAGGAAATTGCGGGTAGACCTAGACATAGTGATGATCAGCTTGATTCAGTTTTGTGGGTTTCGAAGGAATGGGTCTAATATTTATTCGTGACTAGAAGAGATGAGAAGGTGATTACCAGATACCTCATACTCAAGTAGGTAACAAGGTCAAGGTTTATCAAGAAAATTAATATAGTGGTAGAGATGAACAAAGGAGTAGCAACTAGACAAGCATGGGTTCCAATTAGCCCAAGGATTAGATATAATGGCATAAGGTCAAGACAATGATGGTAAGAAGAAGATCAAAGACGTGAGTTTGATGTCCAAGGGTGTCATTCAAAATTGGAAATTAATTAGACTTGGTTAGGATCACTTCTGGGTCTTATGTCCAAGTTTGAAGATATTTAGGAGATGGTTAGTTTTTGGAAATTTTGAGAAGTACGAGGCAAAATCTTGAGTTAAGAAATACTAGTCATACCTTGCATTATAGATCTATTTAAAGAGTTTTGAAAAAAAAAGGATTGCAATAATTGGCATTACCACCATCACATGCAAAATAGAAAATAAGAAAATGGGTTTAAGGAAATTATTGTATTGAACATAATTTTGGAAAAGAGATGGTTTGGTAAATAAGGTCACAGAACCGATCAGCAGGATATAGGGTGGATAGATAATCTTCAAGATAGATTGAGAGATTTAGTTGATCACACAGACAAATAGTCCAGATCTTATTGTTGATATAGAATTTCAAAGTTGAGTATAGCCAAGTGGGTTTTTGAGTTGAAGATGTCACAATCAAATTTATAAACCATGGGTATTACTCCCATAATTTTCAAGGACGGAAATACTACCAAAAAGGCATTCTTCCAATTTTTACTATTTTTTTGAATAGGAAACCATTGCGAAAATTACTTTTATAAAATATGTGTGTGAAAATAAATGAGTGCACACATAGAGTGGACTTGTTTATTCTATTTTGAAAACAGATACCCTCTTGCAAGGAATAGGGTTTTGGGCTTATAGAGAAGAAAACATCAAAATAGGTTTTATTTGGAAAATAAACTTAAAAAAATAACTTATAAGAATATCCCCACTGGCCATTATATACTTTGATGAGTTTTAGATAGGTTAGGCCACAGGCCTACCGGTAGGTCATAGCTACACACAAGTAACTCAATCAAAGTCAAACAAAGTCACACAAAGTCAATTCACTTATAGCTAATCTAACATCACTAGAAATAAGGGTTGAACCAGTGCCCTATACTGATCATGCCATGGTGAAGTTAAAAAAAAGTTTCAAACAAGGAAGTAAAGCTTTTACGGACATTTCCAAAAAAAGCAGTTGGAGACATAAACATCTCCTTTATCAAGTTTTCTAAAAGGCGTTTGAAAACCAATTATCAAGGGTTTGTAAAATAGTAGGTTTGTAAAATAGTGGGATCATACAAACCTATAGATCCCCATAAGTTTTATAAATAAATAGTCTAGAAAATCCTTTATGTCAAAATAGTTCTTGGCTCTTTGTCTTTGGAGAAAGTCAAATCATTTGAAAAAAAGGGTTTGCCAAGATAGTTCGTTTATAAATAACTAATATTCGTTAATGACATGATCAACAGGGTACAAGGGTTGTGTGGGTTCACAATCTTGTTCAACAAGCAAATCAAACAACAAACAAGGAAAACATGCAAGAAAACACTATTTCCAGAGATCATCATAAAAAGTTTTTTTTTGGCCCTCATTTTTGCATTACCAAACTCTGCTTAAATAGGGATACAAAAGTTGGGGTGTTACAGCCGCGCCCTCCTCAGCAGAGAAACGCGCTGACCTGGCGGAGGCTCGCGCGGTGGCCCATCTCGCCGGCGGCGGCGGCCTATCTCGCCGGCGGCGGCGCCGGAGACAGAGGAGATTATGCCAGGGACCCGATTGCTTTTTCGTGTTTTATGTAGGGACTCGATTGCTTTATCTAGGGACTTGATTGCTTTCTATTTTTATAGGGCTTGGCTCAACTCATACGGTATACCAAACAGGATCTCGGCTCAGCTCGGCTCAGCTCGTACGACCTACCAAACACAACACAGAAAAGCAAATTTGTGCCTAGTCAGCCTAGCTCAACTCAGCTTGTATGACTTGAAATAGTGCAACCGGGCTACCAAACACACCCTTACAGGCTTACGGTTACAGCTGCATGGATGAACGCATGCAGGAATAAGGTGTCATGTAATATATATTTTTACAGAAACACGACACTTTATTGATTAAACAACATTAGTATAAAGAGTCTTCGAGATACAATCAGGTGCAAAATCAGAAATAAATCCTAAACTAGCAAGATCACAAGACCTAGCAAGAATATGTACCGCTTCATTTAAGGAACGATTGACGTGATGAAAGGTCGTCGAGACAAAGCCCACAGCCAAAACTCTGATATCTTGCACCACCGAACCCATGGGAAATCTACCTGGGAGGACGAAGAATTCAGGCGCTGAATCAAGGACAAACAGTCTGATATGAAGATCGCTAGCCTTTATCATGTGTGATCATCACCGCGTTGCGAAGCGCCATCGCCTCGACGATATCAAGAGAGCCAAAACCCTGGTGTGGTGTTAGCCGCAGCCAAACACTTCCCATCATGATCACGATCACTGCTCCCATAGTCATCCGTTGATGATCAGCAAACAGTGTCACATCGACATTTACAAGAACTTACCAAGTGGAGGAAGAGACATTTCAAAATTGGACCGAACTCACACATGTTACCTGCCTTCCATTTGTAGCAATGTTGAATGATCATTCATATATATGTTGACGTATGCCATAATACACGCACTTGTTTTCTTTGGATCAAGATGACCGCGGTCGTTTCTTGAATCATTCTGAGCCTCCCAGATATGCCAACTGTTAGGAATAAGCAACTTGTATTTTATAGGGGCCAAAGGTCACATATATATACATGTACATGTGTGCAAAATGTGCAGAAAACCCCCTAACAGGTGGGGAAACTACAATATAGAAATATACATCTAACACCCCCCCTCAAACTCATGGTGGATCCACAACACTGAGTTTGGAGAGAAAAAACTATGTTGCGTTCTAGTCTGTGCCTTTATAAAAAAAATCTGCTAACTGCAACTCTGAAGGCACATAGTGGAGCGCAATCACCTGATCCTGCACACTAGCACGTGTATAAAAAGCATCAACACCAATATGTTTGGTAAGCTCATGCTTTACCGGATCACGTGCAATACTGATAGCACCTGTACTGTCAGACAAAAGTGGAGTAGGTATCGTAACAGAGACCCCAAAGTCAGCAAGTAACCACCTCAACCAGGTCACCTCAGTAGTCAACAAGGTCATAGCTCGCAACTCAGCCTCTACACTCAAACAGGAAACTGCGGTCTGTTTCTTCATCTTCGATGCAATGAGCGAACCACCAAGAAACACACAGTAAGCAGAAAGCGAACGATGATCCATAGGATCACTCGCCCACGTAGCATTCGAGTAGGCCTGGAGTTGGAGAGAGCTGGAACAAGGGAAGAAAAGACGACGAGTGATCGTGCCACGAAGGTAGCGCATAACACGGAGGAGATGACTGTAGTGAACAGTGGTAGGAGCTGAGACAAACTGACTCAGAATATGAACAGGATAAGAGAAGTCGGGACGAGTGACAGCAAGATAGACAAGACTCCCAACAAGATGACGATAACGTGTCGGGCCAGGAAGAGGATCACCATCACTAGCACGAAGCTGGACATTGAGCTCCATGGGAGTCTCAATAGTGCACTCATCCCCAAGAGCAGCACGAGCAAGAAGAACCTGGATATACTTTTCTTGGGAGATAGAAAAACTATCAGAAGTGGAGGAAACCTCGATCCCAAGAAAGTAGCAAAGAGGACCAAGATCAGTCATAAGAAACTGGTCATGAAGACGGGCCTTAACAAAGGTAATATACTCAGAATCATCACCAGTGATGATCATATCGTCAACATAGAGGAGAAGAAGAGTGCGTCCACGAGGAGAAATGTGAACAAACATCGCAGGATCATGAGCGCTAGGGGAGAAGCCAGCAGCAGTCACCACAGAGGTGAAGCGCTCAAACCAGGCGCGAGGGGCCTATTTCAGGCCATAAAGAGAGCGCCGAAGATGGCAGACCATCCCATCAGGAACAGAATACCTCAGAGGAGGCTGCATATAAACCTCCTCACGCAGCTCACCATTGAGAAAGGCGTTCTGAACATCAAGCTGAGACATAGACCAGTGGCGAACAGAGGAGACTGCAAGAAGAGTGTGCACAGTGGTCATATGAGCCACAGGAGCAAAAGTCTCATCATAGTCACGGCCCTGCTCCTGCTGAAAGCCACGAGCCACAAGACACACTTTATAGCGCTCAAGAGATCCATCAGAGCGGGTCTTAATTTTGTAGGCCCACTTGCACGTGATGGGGACGAACACCGGGAGGAGGAGAAACGAGATCCCATGTGCCAGTGCGCTCAAGTGCAACAATCTCCTCGGCCATGGCAAGCTGCCATTCAGGATGACGCTCAGTATCCCGATAAGAAGTCAGCTCGAGGGCAACAGAAAGACCGTACTAACTAGGAGAGTAACGATCAGGTGGATGACGCTGACGAGCAGGAAGAGGAGAGGGAATCTCATCAGAGGAAGAAGCCGCATCAAAGGAAGAAGCACCAGAAGAGGAAGCATCGGAAGAAGCATCTGGAACATGAGATCGACGAGAATAATGGAAGAGAAAAGGAGACAACGGTGAGGTGGGTGGAGGGTCAGAAGAGGAAGGAGAATGACTAGGTGATGAGGAGGGTGGCGGTGTGGAAGGGGAAACATCGACAAGAATGGGGCGTGATTCAGGATCAATAGGAACAGAGGGTGGTGTGTCAGGAAACATGAGAAAGGATATATCCTCCACTGAAAAGGCCGAGGAGGAGGGACGAGGATAGAAGGGACGCGATTCATAAAAAATGACATCACGAGAAATGCGCATCCGACGGCCAACAGGGTCCCAACACCGATAGCCCTTATGCTCATCACTGTATCCAAGAAAAACACACTCAACAGACTGAGCGGTCAGTTTGGTGCGTTCACGATGGGCAAGAAGAACATAGCAAACGCAACCGAACAAACGAAGCGCCGAGTAATCAGGAGCACAACCAGAGAGACGCTCGAGAGGGATACCACCCTGCAGAGCAGCAAAAGGTTAAATATTGACGAGATAGGTGGCAGTGGAAACAACCTCAGCCCAAAAGTGAGGCGGAAGAGAAGCGGCAATTATCAATGCACGGGCCATCTCAAGAAGGTGACGATGCTTGCGCTCAGCCACGTCATTCTGAGCATGAGCACCAGGACAAGAGAACTGAGCAAGAGTACCCTCCTCAAGAAGAAAAGCGCGTAGTGAATGAGAGATGTACTCGCCAGCAGAATCTGCACGAAACACATGAATAGGAGTGGAGAACTGGGTACAAACCATGATAGCAAATTTCTTATAGATAGACAAGACCTCACTACGATAAGACATGAAATATATCCAAGTGTGGCGAGAAAAATCATCTATAAAGATAACATAGTAGCGATGAACCCCTTTCGACGCGAAGGGAGCCGGACCCTAAACATCGGAATGAACAAGATCGAAAGGACGCTCGGACATAGACTCACTGTGAGGATATGGTAGCTGAATCTGCTTACCAAGCCGACAACCCAGACAGTCCAAAGAAGCGTTTCCGAAGACAGACCCTAAAACACCACGATGAACTAAAGACGAGAGGCGAGAACCACATAAATGTCCAAGATGATGATGTCACTGCTGAAAAGAGCTAGTAGCTGCAGCTACAGATGCCGAGGAGCTGGCGACGGTGGCATCAGAAGAAAGAAAAAGCCAGTCAAGCTCCCAGAGGCCATCATGGCATCGGGGGCCAGCACCAAGCAAAGCGCCGGTGCGACGATCCTGAACAGAACAAGAATCAAAGTCGAGAGTGATGCTACTACGAGAGTCGACAATCTGACTACCAGAAAAGAGCTGCATGTTAAGCTGAGGAACATGCGCAACAAAAGGGACATGAAATGAGGAAGTACTAAGAATGCCTTGACTAATGACTGGGAGGGGGTACCATCGGCAGTAAGAACACGAACAGTAGGGTCGATAGGTCGAACATAATTCAACATGGAAGAATCATGAGTCATATGAAAAGAGGCACCAGTATCAAGGAGCCATGGGGATGTACCTAAAGAAGGAGAAGGTGGTTGCTCGATGCCAGAAAAGTCAGTCACATAACCAGCAGAACCTGTTGGTGAAGAATCTCAAGCATCAAGCAGGCATCGAAGCTGCACAATCTCATGCGCAGACAGGGTCACAACTGAAGAAGAAGAGGTACAATCATGTGCCGATGAAGAGGGGCCATCAACATACACATAAGCCACCAAATGTGTTGATGTACAGCGCCATGTCGGTGTAGAGCGGTGAGCCGACGTAGACGAAGTCGGCAAAATGCGGGCAGAACCGTATGAAGAAGCCGCAAGAGTCGATGTAGAGAAGCGAGTCGACGTAGACGGAGTCGGCGAAGGACGGTCATAACCGCGTGAAGAGGCCACAAAGGTCGACGAAGAGCGGCGCGCCAACATGCACGGAGTTGGTGGACAAGCACCAAGGACCGAAGGAAGGCCCGAGTACAAAACGGAGGCAGCGAAGAAGTCATCGGGGGACAAGAGCAAGAAACGCCCGATGATAGGGACATTTTTTTTTGCACTCAATCTAGATTTCAGATCTCACAGTCGGGTCAACGCCTAGGCCCTGAGCGGTCACGCGACCGACAGCGACCGAATCAGTCGATGCAATCGGGAGCTTCGAGACGGCTGAACCAGCCGATCCCGATCCAAAAGGGGGCAGAGGCGGCCGATGACGGGAGAAGGCCAATAGAGGGAGGAGGCCAACGGAGCGGGCGCCGACTGAAAAGAGCAGAGACGGGGGGAGGAGGCCGACGGAGCATGGCGGGAGCAGCCCCGATTCCGATCCAAGCGAGGGTGTGAGTCACGGGACGACCCCGATCCCGATCCAAGCGGGGGCAGAGGAGGCCGCTGGCAGGAGGAGGCCGACGGAGAAGGCCAACGGCGGGAGGAGTACTCCAAGAACGAGGCTGACGGAGGAGGCCATCAGCAGGAATGGCCGGAGATGACGGCGGCCGAATGAAAATAAAATTTTAGATCAAAGCACGAGTTGCGGCGTGCGGTGGATGCCCTAGACCTGGGCTCAGATACCATATTAGGAATAAGCAACTTATATTCCATAGGGACCAAAGACCACATATATATATACATGTATAGGTGTGCAAATATGCAGGAAACCCCCTAATAGATAGGGAAATTACAATATAGAAATATACATCTAACAACACTGAGGCCTCTGCCTCTGTAGCCCGAGCTAGGAATTCGAACAACCATTTGCTTTGGTGAAACAATATCATTGTTGGATATTGAAGAACCCATGATATGTCTCCCAAAAACTTCTCTAGCAAACGAAGAGAGAAGCAGCTATGTTGAATACTTTCCTCAGTTCCGTAGAAAATGCACGCATCACTAACAGGAATATGACGGTGGTGCATTTGCGCTCCGTTCGGAAGACAATCCTTATGTGAACCAACAATTTCCCTGGAGCTTTAATTTTTTCAGATGGCCTTCCAATGCTTCTCCTCACATAGCGAGTTCAAAGACATGACTCTCCCTCGAGTACTGCTATTAATAAAGAAGCTATCTGACCGAGCAAGATTACAAGCAGATCGTACAAATTCCATGATTGGCTAGTGGCCATCTGACATAGTCCTTTGAACCGAAAAACTTCTTTTTTTAGGTTAAGCCGTGGGAGAGCTTGCCACTATATTAAAGAGCCTTGCTCCAGTACAACCCCCCACCCCCCCTTCCAAACTCAGATTAAATTGAAACACAAAGACGGCTGAGATGGTCCGATAACGAAGAGGTATCGGACGATCTTAGCCGTCTTTGTGTTTCAATTTGATACGAAGAGGTCTCTGTTTACAACCTAAATTATAGTCAAAAAGAAAACAAAAAAGCGCTAATCTAACGATGTTCTTGTATTCCAGCTTCTGAATGAAGGCACTTGTTATTAAAGATTTTTTCAAAAATAACTCAATCGACATCAAATGGCCGCCGTGAAAAAAACTCGTCTACCGCTGCACCGTGAACCCTGAGCCTTCGGAGGCGCTGGCGATCAGACTAGCTCTGTCTTGGGCGGAGGATGAAGGCTTTGAGGATTTTGTTGTGGCATCGGATTGTCTCTCGGTTGTCCAACGGATTAACTCTGAAGAAAGGGATAGATCCTTTTGTGCTTCAGCACTACAAGAATAAAGTTCTATGCCGACGGCATTTTATCGAGGCCAACGGCTTAGGCCTTGGCCTCGGGCATGGCCAAAATTCGGCCGTCGGCTTAGGTATGCCATCGGCGTAATTTTTTTTAGGGACCTAACCCGCTTGCCGTCAGGTTAGGTATTTTCGTTTTTTTTGGATCGCCTTTTCAGTTTTGTAAAAAATAAAAGAAAATGGTAAAAAATTCAAAATATAATATACTTTGAGGTGTATTTATGTTACATGATCTTGTTGCTAGGAAAATTAAGAAACTTGAATTTTGGCATATTTTGCAAAAAACATGAATTAGGAAAATAAAAAAATGATTTCGGCACTACAAAAATGGAAAACACATTTTTCATGGGACGAAACAAAAATCAGCCTCCCTGACGCTCCTCGCCATCCCAAGGGCCACGTGTGTGTGTCCAATATAGCCTCGTATCGACAAACAATGTCATGATCAGGGCAAAACCTAGCTCATTTGACCTAAAAGCCATGCAACCTCGAACGTGGTAGGTCATTTTTGTGAAGGGACTTTCTGGTAAATTGCTTTTATCAAGGTTTGATTTTTTCCCCACATCTAGCTGATATAAAATGATGCCACGCGAAGGTCTCGCATTTTTCGATTTTGTTTTGAATTCATTACGCCCAATTCGAGACCCGCATGAAAATGACAACGCACGAAACTCCCGCTCGCGGCCAGGCGATGCAGAGTCCCGCTTTAATGGTCAAAGTTTAGTAAAGAAATGACATGTTGCGAATCCAAAAATGATTTTTGCAAGAAATTAGGAGCTTGTCTTATTAGGGCTAAAGGGCAAACCCACCACGGTTCCACCAAAATCGGCAAGAGCTTGGTAAAATCCAAAAAATAACTTTGAAGGTTTGCACAAAGAAACAAGAGCTGATATGTGTATCCCAGGTGGTATATTATTTATGTGGGGTGTTGTGCCCAGCTTTCCGTTTGCCGTTTCGGTACCTGCGTCACAAAAAACCTGATTTCAGCACTCCAAAAATGGAAAACACACTTTTCGTGGGACGAAACGAAAATCAGCCACCATGGCGTTACGCGCCAGCTCCAAAGGCCACGCGCATGTCCGATATGGCTTCATTTCGACAATCTATGCCATGATCAGGGCCAAACCTAGCTCATTTGACCTAAAAGCCATGCAACCTCAAACGTGGTAGGTCATTTTTGTGAATGGGACTTTCTGGTAAATTTCATTTAGGAAGGTTTTAATTTTTCCCCACATCTAGTTGATATAAAATGGTGCCACGCGAAGGTCTTGCAGTTTTTGGATTTTGTTTTGGATTCGTTACACCCGATTCGGGACCCACATGAAAATGACAACGCGCGAAACTCCCGCTCGTGGCCAGGCGGTGTGGAGTTCCACTTTAACGTTCAAAGTTTAGTGAAGAAATGACATGTTGCGAATCCAAAAATGATTTTTCCAAAAAATCAGGAGCTCGCCTTATTAGGGCTAAAGGGCAAACCCACCCCGGTTCCACCAAAATCGGCAAGAGCTTGCGTAAAATCCAGAAAATAACTCCAAAGGTTTGCACGAAGAAACGAGAGCTGATATGAGTATCACAGGTGGTATATTATTTATGTAGTGTGTTGTGCCCAGCTTTCCATTTGCTGTTTCGGTAGCTGCCTCACAAAAAAACTGATTTTGACAATCTAAAAATGGAAAATGCACTTTTCGTGGAATGAAATAAAATCCGTCCTCTGTGGAGTTCCTCGTCACCCCAAGGGCCACGTGCGTGTCTGATATGGCCTCGTTTTGACAAACTATGTCATGATCAGGGCCAAACCTAGCTCATTTGACTTAAAAGCCATGCAACATCGAACGTGGTAGGTCATTTTTTGTGAAGGGACTTTCTGGTAAATTGCTTTTAGCAAGATTTGAATTTTTTTCCCACGTCTAGCTGATTTAAAATGACGCCACGCGAAGTTCTCGTATTTTTCAATTTTTATACGTCGTTAGGTCTGATTCGGGACCCGCATGAAAATGACAACGCACGAAACTCCCACTCGCGGCCAGGCGGTGCGGAGTCCCGCTTTAACGGTCAAAGTTTAGTGAAGAAATGACATGTTGCGGGTTCAAAAATGATATTTGCAAAAAAAATAGGAGCTCGTCTTATTAGGGCTAAAGGGCAAACCCACCCCGGTTCCAGCGAAATCGGCAGGAGCTTGCGCAAACCCCAGAAAATAACTCCAAAGGTTTGCGCGAAGAAATGAGAGCTAATATGTGTATCCCAGGTGGTCTATTACTTATGTGGGGTATTGTGCCCAGCTTTCCATTTGCCGTTTCGGTAGCTGCCTCACAAAAAAAACCTGGTTTCGGCACTCCAAAAATGGAAACCACACTTTTCGTGGGACAAAACAAAAATCGTCCTTCGTGTCATTCCTCGCCATCCCAAGGGCCACACGCGTGTCTAATATAGCCTTGTTTCGACAAACTATGACATGATCAGGGCCAAACCTAGCTCATTTGACCTAAAAGCTATCAACCTCGAACATGGTATGTAATTTTTGTGAAGGGACTTTCTGGTAAATTGCTTTTATCACGGTTTGAATTTTTTCCCACATCTAAGTCATATAAAATGACGCCACGCGAAGGTCTCACATTTTTTCATTTTTTTCAATTAGTTACGCCTGATTCGGGACCCGCAAAAAAATGACGACACACGAAACTCCTGCTCACGGCCAAGCAGTGCGGAGTCCTGCTTTAACGGGCAAATTTAGTGAAGAAATGACGTGTTGCAGATCCAAAAATGATTTTTATTTTATTTTTATTTTTTTCTGATTTTCGAATGTTTTTATTTTTATTTTTTTGAAAGTTTTTACTTTTTTCAAAATGTTAACAAACACATATACACATGCACATACATACCTCCACATACATATTTACACACAGTCATATAGACACAAATAGCTTAACAGGATTGATATGTTGCTAATATCAATAAGGACTACTGAGAAAGGAGAGGGTCACGCTACTGCTAACTTTGTGCAAAAAGGTAAACCCTTAGGCAAGAACAAATGGAACTTCAAGCCCTCTTTTAACAAGCTTGTAAAGACTACAACCTTCAAGAAGAAGAAGATGAACTAGGACAGGAGTGATCTGACTTGTTTCACTTGTAGAGAGCCTGGCCACTTTTCTAAGGACTGCCCAGATCGCGCAGACCGCAGAGGAAAAAAGGCCAAGAATGTCAACGTCGTGACTCCTAGCAATACTGATGGATATGGTAATTTATTTACTATTCTTTCGGTATTTTGATCTACCTCTTGGTGGATTAATATGGGTGCTAACGTTCATGTGTGTGCTGGCATCTCTATGTTCACTTCTTACCAGGCCGCACGGGATTCCTCCATCTTAATGGGCAATGGGTCACATGCCTCTGTTCATGGTGTTGGCACGGTAAATCTGAAGTTCACTTCGGAGAAGATCGTGCAGCTGAGGAACGTGCAACATGTCCCTTCTATGAACAAGAATCTTGTTAGCGGTTCCCTTCTCCACAGAGATGGGTTTAAGGTTGTTTTAGAGTCAAATAAGATAGTCGTTTCCAAGCATGGACAATTTATTAGAAAAGGCTATGAGTGCGGAGGCTTGTTCCGCTTTTCACTTTCAGATTTTTGTAATAAATCCGTGAACCATATTTGTGGCGGTGTTAATGATGATACCAGTGTTTGGCATTCTCGTTTATCTCATATTAATTTTGGTTTGATATCTCGGTTATCTAGCATGAGTTTAATTTTGAAATTCACTATTGCCAAAGATTCTAAGTACCATAGTTATGTGCAATCGAAGCAACCTCGTAAACCTCATACGGCGGCCGAGGAGAGAAACTTGGCACCTCTAGAACTCATACATTCTGATCTATGCGAGATGAATGGTGTGTTGACAAAAGGTGAAAAGAGATATTTCATGACATTGATTGATGATACGACCAGATTTTGCTATGTTTACTTATTGCGTACTAAAGATGACGCTTTAGACTACTTTAAAATTTATAAGACCAAAGTTGAAAATCAACTAGAGAGAAAGATCAAACGTCTTAGGTCAGATCGTGGTGGAGAGTTTTTTCCTAAAATCTTTGATGAATTCTGTGAGGAACATGGTATTATTCATGAGAGGACGCCTCCCTACTCACCCCAATCCAATAGGGTGGCTGAGAGGAAAACCGCACGCTGTTTGAATTGGTGAATTCCATGCTCGACACTGCTGGTTTATCGAAGGCATGGTGGGGGAGGCTTTGTTGACTGCATGTCATGTCTTGAATAGAGTTCCAAACAAGAATAAAGAGAAAACCCCTTATGAGGAGTGGGTTGGGAGAAAGCCATCACTTTCATATTTGCACACTTGGGGATGCTTGTCGAAGGTCAACATTCCCATCCCAAAGAAATGCAAACTTGGACCAAAGACTGTGGATTGCATCTTTCTAGGATATGCTCAGCGGAGCATTGGTTATAGATTTTTAGTAGTTAAATCCGAGGTACCTGATATGCATGTTGACACTATTAATGGAATCTCGTGATGCAACATTTTTTGAGAATATATTTCCTATGAAAGGTATGCATAGCACTGCTAGATTTTCTTCTGATAAAACTCCTGAATCTAGTATATCTGATGATTATTTTGAGCAACCACATGAGAACTTCATTGAGGATGGTCGTGAGAAGGATGACAATGAAGCTCCTTCAAGGAGCAAGAGACGGAGGACTGCAAAGTCCTTCGGTGATGATTTCATTGTGTACCTTGTGGATGATACTCCCATGTCCATTGCTGAGGCATATGCATCACCAGATGCAGATGATTGGAAAGAAGTTGTCCATAATGAGATGGACTCGATTCTTTTTAATGGAACATGGGAATTATCTGAGCGCCCCCATGGCTGTAAGCCTATGGGCTGCAAGTGGGTGTTCAAGAAGAAGCTAAGGCCTGATGGTACTATTGAGAAGTACAAGGCGAGACTTGTAGCTAAAGGCTACACACAGAGAGAAGGTGAAGATTACTTTGACACCTATTCACCTGTCGCTAGACTAACCACCATTCGAGTACTACTTTCCATGGTTGCCTCTTATGGTCTTATCGTTCATCAAATGGACGTAAAGACAGCTTTTCTTAATGGAGAGTTGGAAGAGGAAATCTATATGGATCAGCCTGATGGATTTGTGGTAAAAGGTGAAGAGAGAAAGGTGTGCAAGTTGCTGAAATCTTTATATGACCTGAAACATGCACCTACGCAATGGCATGAGAAGTTTGACAGTACTTTAACTTCTATTGGCTTTGTCGTTAATGAGGCTGACAAGTGCATCTACTATCGCTATGATGGGGGCAAAGGTGTTATATTGTGTTTATACGTTGATGATATTCTCATCTTTGGTACAAACATGAAAGTAATACATGAGGTCAAGTCTTTCTTGTCACAGAGCTTTGATATGAAAGATCTGGGAGAAGCTGATGTGATTCTAAATATCAAGCTGAATCAGAACGAGAATGAGATTACTTTATTGCAATCCCACTATGTTGAGAAGATCTTGAGCCGGTTTGGCTTTATTGATGGCAAGTATTCTCCAACACCTTATGATCCCAGTGTGATCTTATGTAAGAATAAGAACGAACCAACAGATCAACTGAAATATTCTCAGATCATTGGTTCACTCATGTACTTAGCGGGCGCGACAAGACCTGACATCTCTTTTGCTGTGATCAATTTGAGTAGGTTCATGTCGAACCCGGGTATTGATCATTGGCATGCACTTGAAAGGGTTATGTGCTATCTATGTGATACAATGAGTTACGAGATTCACTATTCAGGACACCCTACTGTGCTTGAAGGATATAGTGACGCAAATTGGATCTCTGATGTAGATGATATCAAAGCCACTAGTGGGTATGTGTTTACCTTTGGAGGTGGCGCCGTATCATGGAGATCATATAGGCAAACCATATTGAGGTGGTCAACTATGGAAGCAACACTTACTGCTTTAGACACATCCACTGTAGAGTCAGAATGGCTGCGTGAGCTCTTGATAGACTTGCCGGTGGTTGAAAAACCTGTGCCGGCCATCCTCTTGAATTGTGACAACCAAATGGTTATTATCAAAGTGAACAATTCTAAGGATAACACAGAGTCATCAAGACACGTCAAAAGACGTTTGAAGTCTGTCAGGAAATTGCGAAACTCCAGAGTAATAATTGTTACGTATATTCAAACAGACAGAAACCTGGCAGATCCCTTTACAAAGGGACTATCACGCAATGTGATAGACAGTGCATCGAGGGAGATAGGTTTGAGACCCATAGATGTTATGCGATAGTGGTAACCCAACCTTTGTGATCGGAGATCCCATAAATTAGGACCTGGAAAAAACAAGCTAATGGTTTAACTAAGGAGATTATTCTGTAACCCTCTCTATGTGAAGATGCATTACTCTCAAAATTTGTAAGGCAGGTTGGCAACATGCCTTAATGTGTTTCTATTGGCTATGATTAGCAAAGATGCTGTCCTACAGAGCATTCTTGAAAGAAGACACCTATATGAGTCCGACTGCTAAATGTCGCAGTCTATGAGATTTGGGTGATCTCTAGTAAACTCATGAAGAGACCATGGAGTACGACGCATATGCTCCAACCCGTGGGGTAGGCTACTGGCAGCCATATACTGGTTAAAACTTTAAGTAAAATCTTGACGCACCAAACTTGCAATTCAAGGCGTAGTCTATTATTCAAGTTGCTGATAGATGTAGCTTAAGGTTCTAGGCGGTAATTCAACTTAACAGTCTCTGCTGAAACACTGGTATATAAACAAGTAGTGAGGTTTGTCAAATTTCTAAATGGGCATTTGAGATCTGGTGGGGGATTGTTGAAATATTGGGCCCAAAACTAGTGACCCATATTAGATTTCAGAAATTCCTAAAAAATCTCAAAGCCCATATGTGTGAGCCCATGTGACATGCAGCCTAAGTTTTTGGCTACACAAAGGCAAGAGGTGGGAGCTAAGTTTAGTCCCACATAGAAAGTTGGGAGAGATATAGACCAACATATAAGGTGGGGTGTTGCACCACTTGGTAAGTGAGTGAGAAGAGAAGTGCCACACGCGCGCTCCTCCTCCTCCTCCTCGCTCGTTCATCTCGACTCGACTCGACACGTCACGACGCGCGTGTGCCGCAGTTTACGGAATTGAGCCTCGGAGCCGAGCTTATTTTTTGCTACATAGGAAAACCGAGCGTTTGACCGAGTCCTTAACGGACGTGTCACAGCTAGCCGGTTTGGGTCGCTCCCGGATCGTGGGCTGCTCTAACCGATTCGGGCGTGCGACGTGGGCGTGGCCCATGTTGCCTAGGGTTTTCCTCTGCGCGCCTATATAAACTCTTGCCCGGCTACCATCGCACACATCCAAAAAACCGATCTTGGGTTTTGCCACCTCTCGCTGCTTGCGCCGCCTCCGTAGTCTACTCCATCCCGAGCGCCGGTGTTCACCGGCGAACGGAAGAGTAGGTCTCCGGAACCACTCACCTTTGGGATCCTGTACGAGAGAGGGCGAATTAGGTTTTTGGGAAGCGCTCTGCGCGACTGCTCAAGTTTTTCATCATGGGTCGTCTTTCATCCAAGTCAGGCGGTGCTGCGTACCGCCGTCTGCTTCGACCAGTCTTCTCCAACATTGTCATCAACAATGTTACTGCTGCGACTGCCTCTGCAAGCGAACGGTACGTGCGACGTGCTCCTGTTTGGTTATTCATTATGTCCTGCGAGTACATGTTAAGCTGCTACATGCTTCCGTTCATCTTGTTGTTTAGTACATCTAGTATGTTTGAGTTATATATGGTAATAGCTGGTATTGTTATGTTTAATATTCTAGAATTAATTATAGAAATTGTGCCTAATTATTCAACAATATTTTGGACTCAGCAAAAATAATAAATTAAGAGAGTACATGAACAGTAATAAATAATATACTGAAAAGATTTTGTCTTTTCGTGAGATTTTGACATTTTTATTGAATCTAAAATACAATGTATTTTGTTCTAAAATTTTACACAATAATAGATTACAACATTGGCTAAGTCTTGGTATTTTTTCAGAAATTTTAAAAATATCTAAATTTGAATTTTTGAAGCCTCAAAAATGAAAACCCAAAACGGGATCCCTAAAACCTGAGCGCCATTTTGAGTTTCCGGTACTGCTACAGTCATCAATCACCAACTCTGCTCTGACATGGTTTAGGGCAAAACTATACAGATCATGTACTCCGGTAAATATACAGTTCATGTATACTTGTATAGTTTCGGTGAATACCCTACTATTTCAGTACGGTGTCCGAAATACGGTAGACTCAAATTTAAGTTGGCTTGACAACTAACCTTACACAAAACAAATCACAGAAATGTATTTTTTGAGCAATTGACGTCCATTGTTCTGTAGAACACACAGAAAGCGCAATTACACAAGCACTAATCCGTAGCGTACAAATACAGAATAATCAAACGTTCTGCATTTGCAAAACATCAAGCATCAAGGTTAACATGCACATGATTACAGAATCAGAAGCACTCGGTAATAGAGTCACGCATGCAACATTGTTCCTGGAAAATGTCACTCGCGGAAGCAATCAGCACCGCAGTGGTGGCCTCGCCTAGCTGTGCGCTGCTCCCCTGACGTGAATAGGCCTCGCGCTGTCGCCACTCTTCTTCTAGAGAGAGACGACCAAGACGTGAAGCTGGACTGCTGTGGAAAGGGAGGTCTGGCGATCAAATTCGAAGGAGGCAGGGCCGCTTGCTGTGCATGCCTGCCGCTTGCTCTTCATACTAGTTGCGGATGATGCTCCTGTGTCACCATGCGGAGACGGCCGCTATCACTGCCCCCGTTCGTGGCTCTACACCGCCACCTTCGGCGTGTCCAACAGCCGGGAGAATTATCTAGTACTACGAGATCTTTCCGGGAGACTCAGTTTGCCCCAACGAAATCAGAGGAGCAGCTCGACAAGCCGCAGCCAAGCACGGACCTGGAGTGCGGATCGCGTTGCCCGCGATGTTGAGATCGCATCTGGCACACACGGGCTGGAGTCCATATATTCTCTACTAATAATATTGCAATCGGACTTGTCCGTATCCATAAAATACGCTTTCGTCCAACTAATAATACGCTTTCGTCCCACCTATGCCGAAACGTTTTCTTGTTAGTCCCGCCTAGCTCTTGGAAGGTTGAGGCAGTCGCGCCATCGCCGTGGCGTGTGTGGCGGTCGCGCCAGCCCCTTCACCCCCTTCCCGAGCAGCCCCAAACTCATAGAGCCGCCGGCACCCTTGACTCCCCCCACAAGACGCTGCATCGCCTGCACGAAGGGATTCCCGTGAAAGAAAAATCCAACCATATACATCTCGGCGGAAAAATTCCCCAAACTCGTTCTCTGGCGATGCGTCGCTGTTGCCCTCGCCGGCGAGAAGCCTCGACGCAGTGCCTCCTCCTCCTCCTTCTGCTATCTTTACATGGAACACCGTACCAAGCAGACTGATGAGTGATGACGAACACCTGAGATCATCGGGAGAGGGAGGAGGATGGGGGTCATGGCATTGGTGGCGTTGGGCAAAGAAGGAAGGGAGTCGAGTCATCATGGAGAGAGACGGTTGGAGCATAGAGAAGGTCGGCCCGGCGCGTTGCTGGGGACGTGCGAGCTGGCGGCTGCCGCACCGCTGCCGCCACCGCTGACAGCACCGGCGGCCGCGCGCCTGTTATCGCCACATTTTGGCCAAATGAGGAGATGGGCCGTAATCAAGATGGGCTTGGAGGCTGGATCGGCCTTGCGCGTGGATTTGGGCTAATTGCCCGTGTATCTGTATATTATGATAGATTACGTTTCGGTTTAAACAAGAGATAGAGTTGTTAGGTTTATTCCAAAGATAGAAAGTCTCCGGACTATAAATGTGTACCTAGGGTTATTGAGAAAGGAGGACGATCACGTTCACAACAAACACAATCTCGGCGCATCGCCACCCCTTGTTTCGAGGGTTTCTTTCAGGTAAGCGTCGTGCTGCCTAGATCGCATCTCGCGATCTAGGCAGCATCTGCTTATGTGTTATTTGGTGTTGCTCGTACTGAAGCCTTGTTGATGGCGAGTAATACTGTTATCATAGATCTGTTTGGGCTAGCATCGGTGCTTTTGGTTATGTTTGCTTAGTCATGCTGCCCCTAGAGATCTCGCTGCCTTTGCACCTATTTTGGGTGTAAGGGCAGCATCTTGCTTGATCTTTATTCAGTCGATTCAATCTGTCATAGTTGTTCCTTGTTCTCCAAGGATTAGTTTGATATCCGCATGGTTAGGCCTCACAAACGGGTTGAACGATCCAGTAGTACGTAAGGATATGGTTTGCCAATTCGAGAGGAGTTGTTCCGGGAATTGACTCTACGTTGGTTTTTTGGCCTCCTCTAGGGTTAGTTTTCTGTTATCTTTCGTATCTACCAGGCTCAATTACGTGTGGGATGTTCCAATTATGTGGTGAAAGCGTTAAACTGTTGTAGATCGATTTGACTTGTATTGATAAAGCAAAACCCCATGTTATCGTAGATCCAATGCAGATCCATGGGACAATCGGCTACATGAGCCGATTCACAGGGAAACCTGAGAGCCGATCGAGGCTCGTATTTAATGTTTACGTGTCTGCCATGCAGGAAACTAATCGAAGCAATCCATCACCTTCCTGATCAGGTATAGGTCAGGTGGCACGCCCTTGCATCAGCCAGGACGTGTGCCGGAGTTTTGCGGGCCGTTGCCCGAGGGACCAGGGCCCACCAGCAGTTCTGGGAGCCTCCCGGCTCTTCGTGTTGCTCGTCGCTGCTCGCCGGTGGGTTTTGACAGGCAACACATTCTGGCACGCCCAGTGGGACCCTCAACAACATCTGCATCAACATCTGACGCTGCGATGGGGGACAGACCAATCACGTACGACGATCTGCCTGATGAGCACAAGAAGAGGTATGATGATATCAAAGCTCTCTTCGAAGCCGATCTCATCGGCTCTTTTGAGAGGACCCATAAGCATGGCATCAGGTGGAAAGGGTTCTCACCCGAAGGCGCTCTCGATGAGGTGGATCTGTCTGTTCCTTCAGAGGATCGCACCAGAGCTCTGCGACAGGAAGTCAATTACATGGTGGCTCATTCTCTTCACCGCCATTCTGAGAGCCTGGTGAACGCTTTCGAGCGCGTCGCGGTTTGCGTGGTTCAGGAGATCATGAAACATCAGTACTCTCCGTCGGGGCCTACCCTAGGGACTCACCAGGGAGAAAGACCGCTCCAGACCAGGCCACAGCTACCATTCACGCTTGCAGCTCCGGAGCCACCGGGGTCACCGGCGTACGTCGTCTACAAGATTGGAGGTGATCCTGGCGATTACCAATTCCTGTTTGAACCACCTAAAGAAATCCCACATGGATATGTGTGCACATACGTGCCGGACTGCAACAGCCTGACGCGCACGAACCAGATTGCAACCGCAGGGATTTCTGGGGCAGGTGTTTCTGGAGTAGGGATTTCGAGAGCAGGGATGTCCCGGATGGACGCTGATAAACAGGCGTGGCTAGCTAAGTATGCCACCGGAACGAGTCATGAGAATTTAGCCCCTACAGCTCAAACGGTGGAGCAAATCAGTACCATCTTGAGAGACCAGTTCGGCTTCGTGCCGAAGAGGAGAACAATCGGCTATTCCAAGCCGTACCCCAACGAGTATGATCTGATTCCGCTTCCACCCAAGTATCGGCTCCCTGAGTTCTCAAAATTTAATGGTTCAGAAGGGTCTAGCTCGATCGAGCACGTGAGCCGATATTTGGCACAGTTAGGCATGATTTCAGCATCGGATCAGTTACGCGTAAGGTTCTTTGCGCAATCTCTGACAGGACCAGCTTTTGGGTGGTACACCTCGTTGCCACCAGATTCGATCCGGACCTGGAAGCAGCTGGAAGAACAGTTCCATATTCAGTATCATTCAGAAGCTACCGAGGCTGGCATTGCCGATCTGGCGCAGGTGCGGCAGAAGCGGGGAGAAACGGTAGCCGAGTATATTCAGCGTTTCAGGACTGTCAAGAACCGATGTTATTCGGCTCGTTTAACTGAGAAAGAAGCAGTCGAGCTGGCCGTGTTGGGTCTCTCAGCACCGATCAAGGATCTGGCTTTCCAAGTAGAATACAATTCACTGGCGCACATGGTCCAGAAACTGACAATGTATGAGCAGCGCCACCCTGAGTTGTACCAAGACAAGTTCAAACGTCCGATAGGCATGGTCGATACAGAAGAAGAGGATCTTGTAGAAGACCAGGAGATAGCCGTGGCTGAATGGGCTCGGGGAGCAGATCCTGTGTCCTGCAAATGGGTGAAACAGCAAGGGCCTGCAAAAGGGTTCGACTTCGATGTAAGCAAAGCTGAGCAGATATTCGATTTACTGCTGAAGGAAAAACAGCTGAAGTTACCCGAAGGCCATAAAATCCCTACGGCGCAAGAGATGAACGGGAGATCATACTGCAAGTGGCATCACTCGTTCACCCACACCACCAATGATTGCAAAGAGCTACGTCGGCAGATCCAAACGGCGATAGAACAGGGCCGTCTGATCCTTGGGCAGTTCGCCATGAAAGTGGACACAAACCCGTTTCCTGGCATCAACATGGTAGAGCACAGCCACTCCACGAGGCGTCAGCTAGATTTCTCGTTCGATATTAACATGGCAGGGCCTGTGTACCACCATGGCAAGTATAAGGAGGAAAGCGGCCACTCCCGGGGCAAAGAAAAGGAAGAGGCCGGTCCACGCGACCGGCCCCGTTATGATGATAGACGGTATATAACCGAGGAACAAGTGAGAAGCGTGCGATATCAGAAGCCACACTCCACGCATCTCCTTAACAAGTATGAGCGTCAGTATGACCGACGTCGGCAGTACGACAGAGATGATGAAAGAGATCGTCGGACCGACGCATACGATGGGAGATACCGTCGGCATGATAGAGATGATGAAGGATATGAGCACCGCGCTAGGGGAAGGTCAAAGGAAAAGGAAGGCGTGGATAAACATTGGGATTGTCCTTTCTTCAAGTACTGTTGGGATGCGGGAATGAGCCGATTGCCTACAGTCGACAACTGCCCGGAATGTGGACAGCAGAAGGATGACACGGGTCCAGTTTCAGTGTTCAAACGTCTAGGGCCTCTCCGGCCTCAGAACAGACAAGAGGAGTCATCTCGAGCAAAAGATCTCGAGGAGTCAGAGGATGAAGAAGAAGATAGATATCACCGGCCAAGGTGGTGTCCCGATGGACTCAGACACACCCAAAAGCGTAGAGTTCAGCGGCTACGTAGCTTGGAGGAAGCCGAAGCGCAGTACCTCCACACTTTAAGGAAAGCCCGGCCTGATCTGGCCGTGAAAATTCAGCAAACCTTGGAGACGGAGGCCCGTCCAAAAAAGAAAGAGTGGCGCCCCAAACCAGTAAAAGCCGATGCGAAGACATCGGCTGGCACAAACATGGTGTTCATACTTCCGTCAGAGTTTTGCGCTCCAAGAACCGAAGAACTACCAGTGGCACAGTTTGACTGCGGCCCACGGCCGGTTATCTTTGAAAAGCCACGGGAGAAGGGCTACAAACATCTGAAAGCCCTGTACCTGAGAGGTTATATCAATGGGCAGCCTGTCCGCAAGATGTTGGTTGACACCGGAGCGGCAGTCAATATAATGCCATACTCCATGCTGCGGCGTTTGGGACGCTCCACTGCAGATCTGATCAAAACCAACGTCACGCTAAGCGACTTCAACGGCCAAGCTTCAGAAACGCAAGGCGTTCTGAACGTGGATCTGACCATGGGTAGAAAAACCATCCCTACGTCGTTCTTCATTGTTGACAGCAAAAGCACCTACGCTGTCTTGCTGGGAAGGGATTGGATTCACGCTAACTGCTGCATTCCATCCACGATGCACCAATGCCTGATACAGTGGGATGGAGATGAAGTGGAGGTCATTCATGCAGATGATTCGATCGAGATCTCAATAGCTGGCATGAACATTTGGGACGCAGAAGACCAAGAGCCGATCTCTGGAGTCAGTCTAGACGGCTGTGAGCGCATTGAAGCTACAAAAAACGGGGTGAGGCTGGTCTTATCCACTGGCCTGACAGAGTAGCAAAGCCCACGATTGTGCGTGGTAAGACCGATCCCTGCGATCGGCCACAAAAAATAAAAAGCAGTGATCTTACGACAAGCATGTCATGTAGTCGTAGTAGGGAGATTCCCTACCATTGTAGAGCACAAATAAGTTGTAAACCTTCCTTGAGTAATGCAATCAAAAAGGGGGCCGATTCCGGCAATCGGCCCAAATTATCTTTGTTATCCTCACCAAACTTTTGGCCTGTGTTCAGCATCGATTTAGCAGGTGACGGAAAGCTGGGGTATGGGTTTACATCCGCTGATGAGCTAGAGGAGATTGACATCGGTCCTGGGGATAAGCCACGACCGACATTTATCAGCAAAAAGTTAGATCCGAATCTGCGGGGTCCGATGATAGCTTTGTTGAAAGAATATCCAGATTGCTTTGCCTGGGACTATACGGAGATGCCCGGGTTAGACAGGAGCATCATTGAGCATCGGCTCCCGCTTAAAAAAGGGTTTCGGCCATTCCAGCAGCGAGCACGACAGATGAAGGCCGAAATTTTAGAGGAAGTCAAGAAAGAGATCGAGAAAATGTTGAAAGCTGGGTTCATCAGGCCATGCAGGTATGCTGAGTGGATTTCTAGTATCGTACCTGTAGAGAAAAAGGATGGCCGATGGCGTGTTGCCATAGATTTTCGGGATCTCAATAGAGCCACTCCAAAGGATGAGTATCCGATGCCGGTAGCAGAGACATTGATCAACGCAGCTGCTGGTCATAAGGTCTTGAGCTTTATGGATGGCAATGCCGGTTACAATCAAATTTTTATGGCTCCAGAAGATATACACAAGACTGCATTCAGAGTCCCAGGTTCGGTGGGGTTGTTTGAATATGTAGTCATGACATTTGGACTGAAGAATGCCGGCGCCACATACCAAAGAGCCATGAATTACATTTTCCATGATCTGATCGGCAAGCTGGTGGAGATTTATATCGATGACGTGGTAGTCAAGTCTGCTTCAGTACAAGGACACTTGGACGATCTGCGACGCGTCCTGGACCGAACCAGAAAATTCGGGCTACGGATGAATCCAAAGAAGTGTGCCTTCGGTGTGACGGCCGGTCAGTTCTTGGGTTTCTTGGTCCATGAACGCGGAATTGAGATCGGCCTGAAAAGTCAGGAGGCAGTGCGAACAATGAAGCCACCTACCACGAAGAAAGAACTGCAGTGTCTCATCGGCAAAATCAACTTCGTCAGAAGGTTCATCTCCAATCTGTCAGGAAGAATAGAGCCGTTCATGGGACTGGTGAAAATTAAATCTAATGAGGAGTTCCGCTGGGGGACAGAACAACAACGAGCCTTCGACGAGATCAAAGAATATCTAACGAAGCCGCCAGTGTTGGTTCCACCGCAGCAGGATAGGCCGTTCTACATTTACTTGTCGGTGGCTGACACGTCCATCGCCTCGGTGGTGGTGCAAGTTTATGATGGTCTGGAGCGAGTTGTGTTTTACATCAGCAGAAGGATGCTGGATGCAGAGACAAGGTATCCTGAGATCGAGAAGTTATGCCTCTGCCTATTTTTCACCTGCACCAAGCTGCGACACATCTTGCTGTCAGCAGAGATTATCATCATATGCAAATCAGATGTCATAAAACATATGCTGTCGGCTCCTGTGTTGAAAGGCCGACTCGGCAAATGGATGTTTGCATTATCGGAATTTGATATCCGGTATCAACCCGCCAAAGCGGTTAAGGGACAGGCGTTGGCCGATCTTATTGCTGAACGAATCAACACTGATATAGCAGCACTGTCTGTACGTGCATGGGCTATGTTTTTCGATGGATCGGCTTGTGATGATGGTTGCGGCATCGGCATTCTACTCGTGTCGCCCCGGGGGGCAACATATTCCTTCTCCATCAGGCTATATACCCCTTGCACCAACAATGTCGCTGAGTATGAGGCAATACGCAAGGGAATGGAGTTGCTCATTGAAGCCGGAGCAGAAGCAGTGGAACTTTTTGGAGACTCCAAATTGGTGATTTCCCAACTCACGGACGAATACAAGTGTGAGAGCGAGTCACTCTTCCCATTATGGTTGCAATGCCGTGAGCTGATGGCACAGTTCAGGTATCTAAACTTTAACTGGATCCCGCGGTCGCAGAATACCGAGGCGAATGATCTTGCACAGATGGCTTCAGGCTACAAGGACATAGCAGATGGAACTGATGTTCAGGTACAGTTCCTGGAGGCGGACGACTGGAGAGCCGATATCTTCAATTACTTGAAAGATTCGGCTCGGGGGGCACCTAAACGGATAAGGTACAAGGCCATGAAGTATGTGCTTATTGGGGATGACATGTTCTACAGGACTTTGGAAGGGTTACTGCTCAAATGTCTGGGGCCAACCGAGGCAAATCGGCTTCTACACGAGGTACACGAAGGCGCCTGTGGAACTCACCAATCGGCTCACAAGATGAAATGGTTGATCAGGCGATCAGGGTTTTATTGGCCCACCATGCTTGAGGACTGTTTTAAGTACTATAAAGGGTGTCAAGCATGTCAGAAATTCGGGAAGATTCAGATGGTACCTGCATCAGCGATGAACCCCATCATCAAGCCTGGCCATTCCGAGGTTGGGGCATGGATATCATTGGCAAGATCAATCCTCCATCAAGCAAAGGCCACATGTGGATTTTGGCCATTACGGATTATTTCACTAAATGGGTGGAAGCCGTCCCTATGAAGTCAGTAAACTCGAAGGATGTTATCAATTTCGTGAAAGAACATGTCCTTCATAGATTCGGGATTCCCCAAACTATCACGACCGATGGAGGTTCGGTCTTCATTTCTCACGAGTTTAGAGAGTTCTGCGAGGACACGGAATTAAGCTGATCCGATCATCTCCATACTATGCTCAAGCAAATGGGCAAGCTGAAGCGTCCAATCAGACCCTTATCAAGCTGATCAAGAGAAAAATCGACGAGCACCCTAGGCGTTGGCACGAGGTTTTGTCAGAAGCTTTGTGGGCTTATCGCATGTCATGTCATGGAGCGATAAAAACCTCGCCATACCATCTAGTCTATGGACAAGAAGCCGTATTGCCATGGGAGATTACGGCTGGATCGAGACGTGTCACTTTTCAGAACGATCTAACAACTGAAGAATATGCAGCCCTGATGAGTGACAGTGTTGAGGATTTAACTGAACTTAGGCTGTGGTCGCTTGAGAAAATTAAAGAGAACAAAGCCAAGGTAGCTCGTGCATATAATAAGAAGGTGAGACCAAAGGAGTTCCACGTTGGTGATCTGGTATGGGAAGCTGTATTGCCATTGGGAACTAAGGATGCAGCATACGGTAAATGGTCTCCAAGTTGGCACGGGCCATACAGGGTCGACCAAGTTTTAAGGGGCAATGCGTACATGCTTGAGGAGCTGGACGGTGTGAAATTCCCAGTGGCTGTTAACGGTCAGCATCTCAAGAAATATTTCCCAAGCATGTGGGATGATGGACAGTGAAATATGGGGGCCGATACATGAAATCGGCCAGTAAAAAAATATATCCAGATTAATATTTCCCAAGCATGTGGGATGATGAACAGTGAAATATGAGGGCCGATACATGAAATCGGCCAAATAAATAAAAAAACAATGCACAGCCATCGACTCTCGAGGTTCAGACTGTTACGAGCAGGTGTCAGGTTACATGAATAAGCTACTGAAGGAATGCCTCGAAGGCACGGAGGGCGTCAGCACGGACACGATCCACCTCGGCGATCTCGGTTTCGTCATCATCGTCCTTGCCCGTCACTAGCTGCTTGCTCAGGGCACGTATTTCTGCTAGATCAGTCTTCAGTTGAGCTTTGAGGCCTTCTGCTTCGTCTTGGGAGCGGGCGATGAATGCTTCCTTGTCATGAATGAGCTTTTTAGTCGCCCGGACCTTCTCTTCGAGATCTTCCAATTCCTTTTTTAAGGATGCAAGCTCGGCGGTGCTGACAGAGGTGTCAGTTTTGGCATCCAGAGACGCCTTTTTCTCATTGAGCCGCTGACATTTGGCTGCAATATCGGCCTTCAGTGGGAGTTGGGCGTGGCGTAGATTGATCCTCTCACGAGCCAACTTCACCCTTGACCCGTAGAAAGACAGAGTCACAACTGGCCAAAGCTTCACCTGCAATGCTACCGGGAGTTGGTCCTTGATTTCGTCAAGAACACTCTTCACCTCTTCAGAACCCTCGACCAACTTCTCGATTGGGGAGGACAGCAAGGCTTTGAGACGCTGGAATTGAGGTAGAACAGCGCTTGCTCGTGGTTCATCGTTGGCGGCAGAGGGAGCTGGTTCGATGGATTCAGGGTCGAACGTCAGCAAGCCTGAGATATCACAACCCTGGTAGGCAGAAGTGGCGTCAGTATGCGTCAAACAGGGAAGGATGAGTCGAAAGAAGCGAACATACCTCTCCTGAGATCAGGGGGATAGCCGACGGCGAGACAATCGGCTCGTGTGTTGTTGCTGAGGGCTTGGCCAGATTGGCAACCGTTTCATCTACACCTTCAGGGATTACTAGATCCAGGCTTGCGGAAGGCATCGGCACTTTCCCGACTTTCCCACTAGAAGTGTCATTCGTCTGCATGAAAGGTGCTTAGCCGATGTGAATAGCAATGAATCGGCATAAAAAAGGAGTGGTAAGAGTATGGAGGATAATTACTTTCGAAGCCTCCTGGCTCGAAGAAGAAGTTTGCAGTCCCTTGCGAGCCCTCTTGGGCTCACAGCTTGCCCCGCCTCGACTGCTGCTCGGGGGGCAACAGGTTCAGGAACAGGCCTTTTCCTGGAAGCCGATGGTGGCACATCTGGCTGGCTCGGTGTGGTGGTTCTCTCAGAGTCTGCTGAGCTTGAATCTCCTCGATTGGATTGTGTTTCCTCGCTGGAGGTGTCTTCGATGGAGACCTGTAAGAAAGGGAGAGTTGGTAAGCACAAGCATGTTTACAAAGATAAATGAGATCAACCAAGGCATGAATCAGCGTACGTGCGAGCTCTCTGGAGAAGGGCTCCGGCGCCTCAAAGTTTTTTTGGCCACTACCTTCCTCACCGCCGTTCTTGTTTTAGTTGGAACTCGGGAGGCAGCTGACCCGGAAGTTGCTTGGCTCTTGGAAGCCGATTTGGTGATATCGGCTGGTTCTGCATCACGACCTATTTCAAAGGTGGCGAGTTTTTGCAGAAAAGGACCACAGGACCTGGTGGGAGGAATTCGAAGGGGGAGCCATCCTCGTTAGTAGGTTCTGGACCATCTTGTTGCTGCAAGGAGACAGAGCAGGATATTAAAAGAATCGTCGTGAGCTGCATCAAGAAAATTTACAAGTAGCAGTACCTGTTCTACGGGGATGTCATATTCAGCATCGAGCTGTTCCAGCAATGTCCCAGAGCTCTCCTGAAGGCATGAGTCTTCCACATCGACCACCAGTTCTCAAAACCATCGGTTGATGAAGCGAAAGTGAGGTTGTTAGGAATTGGGATGGTCAGAGCATCGAAGAAAGAATAACACCTCTGACTGGTGAGAGGATCGGGCAGGTCAGCTCTGCTCTCTGTGAGGTGGTGGAGAAAGAAATGAGGAGGTACTTGCCCAAGGCCAAATTGCCGAGCTGCTACGACCGGCTGGTAGAACTCGTATCCAGGCTTGATTATTCTGTTGGATGTGCTCATGCCAACTGGGAGGAAGCAGGGACGGATCATGGTGGAGAATAGCTGCCGAGTGCTAGTGTCATCGGCAAAGTTGTCCAGCCTGAAGGAGATTGGATTTCAAAATTTTCCGATTCCTCCGTGTAAGGAAAGAAGATAGGATTGTCCAGGCCTTGGAAGAAAATGCTGAACCACTTGGATGCTTCATGAGGGATCAGTTTACTACCTGGCAGGCTATACAGAGCTTGGCCGTAGCTGGTGCATCGGATCTGCTTCCCTTTGCATCTGGAAAGGTGCAACTTGCCAAAAGGGGGAAGTTTGGGATATGGTTTTGAAAGTACAGCTGAGCCCATAGTTGAATAAACCACCAAGGACCTCCTGTTTTGACTGCTATGTGGAGGATAGTTGACAGACATATCAACTGGAGATATCGATAGACTTCTCCAAGGAACAGTTTGCCGATGCCAAGTTGAGTGCCTCTGGCAAGTTC
>QXEO01000172.1:0-18353 GCA_007115705.1 Dactylis glomerata
CCAATGTACTGCGTCCAAGATCAGAACGAGCTTGCCGGCGGACCACTGCCGTCCCATTCTTTAGTGAGCTGGAGCGCTGCCATCTTATCCACGGAAAACGCGTCAAGCTATCGCTTCGGGTCGAAGCACTAAAAGAAAAGGACCGGGAAACGCGGCGGCATAGGAACCACGGGAACCCAGGAGGGAGAAAGACGATGTACGGGATACGGGATCCTCGCAGTAGGCTGGACCAAAATCCAGCCGAGAGAGGGCAGCCTTTAGAAGCAACAGGTTGGGAAACCAAGAGAAGGCTTCGCCTTTTCTTATCTTCTTCCCGGCACAAAAAGAGGGATTAGCATTATTGACCCCATGAGAAAGCACTAACACCTTCCTCATTGGGGCTCCGCGCACTGGGAAAAGGCTTCCGCGACAGGAAACCGGCTACTAGTTAGGAAGTGAACATAAGGTATCAAGAGGTCCCTCACAGTCAGGTGCAATGCAATTGCCCCCTATTAGTCAAGTACCCCTCTTCCTATTTAGTTTAGGGGTTAAGGCGAGAAATGGCTTGATGAACCCTTCCGTTCACCACGCACCGGCCCCATTCACTTGCAACTCGTAGAGGCTGTAAGTAAACAGTGCCCCACTAAATTCAAAGTGACGGTGGGGTTGAAAGACGAGAGTGCCTACCTCCGAGCCGAGAGTGCCCGCCCTTTCTGTCAAGTAGGCTACTTTTTCCGGAACGCAGTCCGGAATAAGCGTTCCTGTGTATATAGATATCTTCGATGCTGTCATTTCGACATGTCCGCTTCAACCCCTCTTTCACCTCCCAAAAAGCTAAGTTGGCTTGACGAGCGCAGATGAGGAAGCGGGAGCAATAAAACCAAGAATATCTTTCTTTTCTTTCCAAATACTTTATTAAGTTAAGGGGCAAAGAGAAGCGCTTTCGCTACTGAGCGCGAGGGTTCGACGACTTAGCCGAGCGTTAGCGACGCGCTTCGAGTTAGCGAAGCGCTGTAGTATAGCGTCGGAGACTATGTGCTATAATGCTGAACTAAGGACGTTCCGCCTTATCTATAGAAGCAGTCGACTGAGTTCTGAACGAATGGGATCCTTGGTGGGTAATGGCTCAATCTATAGATGGAAAGCCTTATGATGGGAAACTACCACGTTAGGTTTGGAGAGAGATGGGACCTGTTATAGTTTAGGGGGAGCAGATGCAAGCTTTTTCTTTCCATAGCCGGCCAAATGACTACCGGATCATCGGTCTACTCTACCTCAATTCACCATTTCGAACTTTATACAGAAGGTTTTTCCGTACCAGCTCCTTCTACCTATACCGCAGTTGAAGCACCTAAAGGTGAATTTGGTGTCTTTCTTGTCAGTAATGGGAGTAATCGTCCCTACCGTTGTAAAATAAGAGCACCTGGCTTTGCCCATTCACAAGGACTCGATTCTATGTCCAAACATCACATGCCAGCAGATGTAGTCACCATCATAGGTACTCAAGATATTGTGTTTGGAGAGGTAGATAGATAGGACGTAGTCTTGCTCGATCAGGACCCTAGCTTTATTGCGAGCCAAAACAGCCTGAAAGAAGAAAAATGGAAAAGGATGAAAAATGCAATGGGATTCCTGATCCAATAAGAAATCCCAATTCGGAGTTTGTTTTGCTAAAATTCCTATGTTATACTATGAAATTCTCGATGATGAATCGATTTGATAGATCAGATATTGTTATTCCAAATATTGATCCGATTCAGTATCATCAGGATGAAAAAGTCATCCCGTTGAATTTACAGAAGTCCAATTTTGCATATCTATGGGATTACATCCCGACAAAAAAAAGAAAGAATTCTATTATGGAAGTCAATATTCTCGCATTTATTGCTACTGCACTGTTCATTCTAGTTTATACTGCTTTATTACTTGGAATATAAGTCAAAACAGTCAGCCAAAATGATGAATTTGAATCAAACTTGAATTATTAATTCTTTGCAATCATTGAAGAAATGAAAGAAAGGGATGAAAATGAAATGAAAAGTCTTATTTCTTGTTTAAACAAACAAAATGAGATTAGTAAAAAAAGATCAAGAATTTCCTATCATGCATATATATTTCTTTTGAAATACAACTATAGTAATCATTCATTGTTTGATCGAATGGTTATTATTCAATATTTGAATTCTTCTTTTTTACTGTATTCCACTATGTCCAATTTGGAAAGAGAGACAAGCTTGATTTAAATAAAGCTTCGCAAAACGATCAATTAATTCAAAAGATGAAAAAATCGATTACTCAATCAATATCAATTAGTAGTATCCCTAGAGTCCACTCCTTCCCCATACTACGAGTGAAAGGGAAAATGTAAAGATTACCATTAAAGCAGCCCAAGCGAGACTGACTATATCCATGTGAATTATGTCTCCTAAAATCAAAAGGCAATAATATTGGATTTCAAATAATCATAGTGGAATCAATGGCGCAGAGTCAAAAGAGGATTCTGACTTAAGGCTATTGATGAACCAATTCAACGAATCCACTCGTAACAAATTCATTATAGGATTTTTTTATAGAATGAATTGGGAAGCATTAAGTCAAAATACGATAAACACACCTTTACCTTTTCCTTGAAAATAGCAAAGGAATGCTCCTAATGGAACATGTGGGAATAGTCAGACTTATTGTTTGTTTTGTTACCTTTCTTTCATAAGCAAAAGACATCAAAATAGACCATCAAATCAAGATAGATAACTATCTATCGGATACCTTACCTATATTTCCTATTTGACCTAAGCCTTACTGTCTCGCTTTCTATGAAAGAATGAGGAGACATCACTACGCCTATTACATACATTTTTTTGGAATCCCCTACACGAGCAAAGAAATTGATTTCTCACTTTGACTTTTTTGACTCAGTTATTCTAAAAGATAAGAGCTAACCGACCATCCTGATTGAATGTTTGAGTACTCGGAGTCTCTCGTAAGTATGGAAAGAAAGTCTCTTCAGTCCTTTCCACAACTCCTAAATTTCCCATCAGCCTATCCAATCTAATTCCAGACAGAGTCAGTAGACCTTACTTTAGTGTAGGTAGTGTAAGATAATTAGGAAGTCTTGATAGTCTTGCGTATAATCTCTTCTTCAATCCTAGGAGCAAAAAAGGAATGTCCTTTAGGGACTTTTGGATACCAAGATTTCCGACCTCTTACTTTCGTAGTTATGAATTGCGGAATAGAATCAATTATGAAATTCATAAGTAAGCCTTCCCTCATCCCGTACAATAATAAATCCTAAGTATTTTTTGGGTCAGGCGACACCCAGATTTGAACTGGGGATAAAGGATTTGCAGTCCCCTGCCTTACCGCTTGGCCATGCCGCCAAATCCGATCCAAAATAGAGCCAAATATTATTCATCCACATTATTTTACTAATTGATATTCGTAGGAGGGGATTACTAAACCCTTTTTTTGTTTTTTTAGATCGTCGAATCCCTTTGTACTTATCCCTTTCCAATCCCTTTGAAAAAAATGCATTCTTGTTTTTTATTGGACCCAGTTTGATTCTCTTCGATTGATTGTATCTCAAAACACACTGCTTAAATACCTTCTCTTTCTATTGAAAAGAGAAAGGATTTCCAGTCACAGACTGCCAAATTTAGGACAAATTGGAACCATTAACTATATTATTTGTTATTATTTGTTATTTTGAGATTTTCTATTTGTTAGTAGTGAACGGTTCTAAAATGGGTATTGTATCCAAAATAGTGTGTTTCCTTAATGACATAACAAAATCCAATTGATTTACAGCTAATCAGTAGAAATTGATTTGGAAGATAATTATGATATTGATATAGTGTGACCTGACCCCTGTTGCTCCAAGTGAAATTCAGTCTAGGGTTCTTAAAGATATTCTCCATTTTTGCCCTTTCCCTACAATAAAGTATAGTCTGAAGGCTAGCACGCACCATTCCTCGCTTATGATAATCTAAGGCCAAAAAGAAAGAAGGCTCACACCATAATAATACATACCCTTTATCCTCGATCGTCAAGGTCGTGGATTTGGATCGATTTCGGTTTTACGGGCTTCATACATTGTTAAGAAAAGTACTCGGCATTGGAAAGCATCACGTTCTGGCCACACACAAAAGAAGTCGGTGGAAGGTATGGAATTTCTCGGCTGAAGGTCAGAAAGAAAGCAATCGCCAGTGCTCTCGGTTCCAGCAACGAGTCTTCTCTCTGAGAATTAAGGAAAACAAACTAACCTTGTCTGTCTATGTTCACCTTGACATGAAAGACTCTTTTCCTAACCTGACTGTTCTACCTGGCTAGTTCACTTCACTTTTCGAGGGATCCTGGATTGGAGTTCACTTGTCTATGAGTGTCCGAACAGCTTCAGATCCTTCCAAGGCGCAGGGGTTCTCTCTCCATTCACTTTGAGCTGGGTTTCTTGTGATCTTTGTAGTAGTTTTCCGTCCAATTTTATGGTAAATTCAGTCTTACACAGCTGTCCCCAAGGATGTCCATTCCATTCGGCAGGGACTCCATCTCGCATTCGATCTCCCTCCTTTCCCTGAAAGAGTCGAGGTCTCTCTGGACTTATCTTTTGCCTCTCTCCCAGATTCATAAAAAGGGAGCAAGAGGGCCTCTCGACGGGAGTGATTCCCCGAAAAGAGATCGTTCCCAGCATCCTCGAGTTCGTAGTCAAACTCACCTTCATCCACCTTTCATGGACTGGCGCGGGCAAGCGCCGATGTCTGGAGCAGGAGATGGAAGCTTGGGTTGAGGAGGCTGTCAACGAGTCATCAAAGGCGATAGATTGGTTATATTCGGATTCGTTTGATTTTGATTTTCTTTTTTTTGTTGTGAGAGGTCTGAGTCCACAGCTGGGGAAGAGTCGTCAGATGACAATTGAAGTAGGGGTCTGCCTCTTTCAAAGGGAAGCAAGAGTCTCATAGGGAAGGAGATCCTGCACAGACCAATCCCAATCAGGAAGAGAGTCTTGTTGTCATTGAAAGCAATGAGACTATGTCACATATCTGCCTATCTCGTGTTGTGAGCTATAAAGTACCCACCAGGGGGGGTGGACCAAGAAAGAGGCAGGCGATTGGGTCCTTCCCATCCTCTGCGATGTCAGTCTCTTTGTCATTCTTTCACCCTTGCTGAGTAGCGAAGTGAGCATACTATACTCAAGATCCAATTCATCAATCATTTGAGTTGGTACGAACATAGGAATCCAGACTCCGCTTGATTCGATCTTCAGTTTCGACCTTCATCAGTCAGGAAAAAGAAGAAGGACCCACTTATTCCACTCGGAGAGACCGAACCAGGCAACAAAAAGGCTGAAGGAAGTTCTCTTTCCATTCCAACTAAACTAAGTGAAAAAAAAAAAGGGGGGAGAGCAAAACAGAAACACAGGAACAAAGAAACTATGTCCAAACCAACGAGTCCTTTGGTCGACTCTAAAGAATGTATCGGGAGTTGGGAGTTAGCCGTCTCATAGGAGTGATAGCTGGGTTTTTCACGGAGTTTCTTCGTACGATTGAAAAAAAAGAGTGCTCTAGGTCGGAGAAAACAAGAAGAAGATTGTTCACCAGTCTGTCTCCCAACCTCTTTAAAGCAGCTACCTACCGTGATCTGGTCTTGGGACAGCATTGGCACCCCCGTTTGCTTGGATCTTCTAGGCACTCTAAAGCGCTTCCACGAGAGACAGATGGACTTTGAGTTATAGACGGAGAAGAGCCGGATCAAGAGTGATTCCTCAATAAAACAAATGGGATTTTGAGGGAGGGCTGAACGCGATGTACTGAAGGGTTCGCTTTCGCTGATCGGCGCCAGTCTTTCCTGCTGTGAATTTCCCAGGTCGGGAGGGGCCCTTTCCTTCTACCTTACTGAACCCATTCACCAATGATTGGATCACTCAAAGCCAAAGACCCATTCCTTCCTTTTAGGTGGTCTAGGTGGCTGGGATACTATGCCCTTCTTTTTATAGGCTCAAAGACGAGTTCTTTGAAGGAAGCAAAAGAACCCATGTGTCTCGGATGAAGTCTACCCTCTTTTTGTGCCGGGAAGAAGAATGAGATCCAACTCAAAGTCAAGGAAAGCGGCCTAGACCACTGACTTTTGATGGAAGGCTTCTGAACATAGATTGGTCTGATAAAGCCAATTTTTCGGCGAATCAAATATTTTCTGAGAGCACTAGACCTTCTCTCTTTCAGGATTGATTCCCACTCACTGCCTGATAGCAGGCTTGGCCCATGAGACCTATTGTCTTATTGTACTGGCTCACTTCACTACTTTGGAGGATGGGTTTTTCCCCTTTTTGGTATCAGGTCATTTTTGCTTTTTCTCTTGCACGGGTGGGCTTCTCCCTAGTTTATTATTCATTCGTTAAGTTCTGTTTAAGACCCGAGGTTGCTATAAGGAAGCACCGGGAGGGATGGGTGTGATGATTCCGCTATCAATAGCTTAGCAAGTCAACCACACCTGCAGATAGCGTAGATACCGTCTGACCCGGGCAAGAAGCTCCTATTTAAGTTGTGACACATTCTTAAGTGGATTGTACATAGGAATAGTTCACTCTTTTGCATGGCCAGGAGAAAGAGCCAATTCATATTACCTTTGAAGAATGGTTATGCTGTCTGCCTCTTGATAACAGACTTATCCAAGGATGAAACCCATGGGAGCTAACAGATTCCCCAACATAAATAGACAGAGAAGCTCCACGGCCCTACATCCACACATATGAGAGCCACTTTATCTTTATATATAAGTGAAGTTGAAGAGAAACCTCACAGGCAGAAGGCACACACTCACCACTATTTTCTAGCTCTTTAGAGGAGGGGCTACTGCCTCCTCAACGACAAGCTCCTGATAATTCCCACTTCGTGTTTGGGTTGCCATGACACTTACACCTGGCTTCTATCTTGGTAGGTTCCTTTTTCTGGACACATAGAGCTCTCAAATCCCTAATGTACCGAAACCCGATGATAAGACAACTGGTAGGCGGCCCGTCTCATGCTTCTCCTCTCTAGTGCGAGTACTAATTTTAGGAAAGAGGTGAAGCCCACTAGTTTCCGGTTCCCGTGGGTCCAGTTGCACGGCTTCCATACTCCTCCCATACTGATTTCGAGAACTTCATTGAGCCGGTTTCTTCCACTAATCCCGAAGTGGAGCTCGGATCCAAAGATACTTTTTTGGAAGACCGAGTTGGATTTAATGTGTTAGCAGTGACTTCTTCAATTCTTCGCTTCTCTGATGATCGATTAGATAGTTTCATTTGCGAATCGCTTGTTTGACCCTAGTGTCTTTCGAATGAGCCAAGTGACCTAATTAGGAATAGTAAGCGCTAATAAAGTAGTAATTCAGAAATATTCGAAGATAGACAATGGCATCTTGAAGCTCGATTTTCTAAAACTTGATAGCCAGCCTATGGCGAAGAGACACACTTCCATGCCTTGAATTACGTCGATGACTCCAATCTTTCTTTTGCTTTTGAGAAAACGATCCCCTCGCTCTATTGTTCAATCACAATCTCCTTTTTTGGTTTTTTAAGGGAAACCCGGCTCCTTTGCTTCGATACTGGCACTTCTTGTGGAAAGGAAAGTTGCAAGTCGAGTTAGCGTTTAGCGTATAGCAAGCGAAGCGACCCAATAGGCAATTAAAGACAAGTGTGCGATTCTACTCTACCTTTTCTGTGTGAACCTTGAGTCGGGCTCCCCTCTTTTCGTGCTTATGGATTAGCTAGCAGCATTGACTTTCGAGTACCGAGTACGCCTGCGAGACGACTTACTAAGGCTTGCGCCAAGGTCCACTACTATGTCCACTATCGATAAGGTTAGGAGTCCCGAACCTAGACTCCTTTATGTTTTATGCTACCTAGCCAAAGAATATAGAATGAATACTTTACTTAGACACTGGAAGAATCAAAAGACACGCATTCATCTTCATCTATTAGTAAGTATGTTGTGCCCAGATCTTGGATCAGAAAATGAAATGGTAAATCGATTGTTTGCCTGCCTGGGAGTGATCGTGAGCGGACGCTAGCCAAACAAATTCATTGCCGAGCTCCTCCTTAGAGAGGAAATCTTGGCTAAACAACGAAGTAGAGTGGATTGCCTAAAGGAAGGGGACAGGAACACGGCATTCTTTCATGCGAGGACTTCGATGATCTGATCTGGGAAGAGGAGGTGCCTAGCGTGGAAGAGAATACGCAGTGGATGGCGGTTGTGAAGGTGCACACGTCGAAAGGATTTAGCCAGTCGGCCTTCTTCGACGACATGCGTGCTGCATGGTCCTTGGCTCGCGACATTAGGTTCCGCATCCTCGGTGCGAACCCGTTTACGGTGCAATTCCAGATGAAGGTGGCGGACATTGTTGATCAGTTCGAAGAAGGGCTGACACCAGTGGGGGTAGACCTTCAGTGCGATCTCGCGAAGGAGTGTGCGCCGTCGATTCTTTGCTTGGTGGAGACTCAAATAGCAAACAAAGTATCGAGTGGAAGGCTTGGCGGCTACTTTGGGGTTTGATCACGCTTTTGGTGTGGGAAGCTGTGGTCGTAGTGGAGGTCTCCGTGTTTACTGGAGGAACCCTCTTAAGCTAAACATGAGGAATTTCTCTAAGTAGCACATTGACATGGAGGTTCATGAGGACATTTGGAGGCTAACCTGTTGGTACGGTGAAGCAAACAGAAGCCTTCGTTACAAGACTTGGGAGATGATGAGGCACTTAAAGGCGGATTCTTCGCTTCCTTGGTTGTGGTGACTGTGACTTCAACGAGGTTTTGCGCATTAAAGTTGGATATGAGGAAGGCTTATGACCGTCTGGAGTGGGACTATCTCCGAGCTATCATGCTCAAGTTAGGCTTCCATCGTATATGGGTGGAGATGGTGATGCGCCTGGTGTCCACCGTCTCTTTCTCAGTTCTGTTCAATGGTGACCGCCTGGAAAGTTTCAAGCCATCCAGGGGCACCTACCCATCTATAGGCAGGGTGATCCAATCTCTCCCTATCTCTTCCTGTTGGCAGCAGAGGGCCTTTCGTGCCTCTTGAAACATAGAAACCATTCATCAACACTTCAGGGTATTTTGGTGGCACCGTCAGCTCCGTCGGTGAACCACCTTCTCTTTGCAGATGACAGCCTGCTGTTTTTTAGGGCGAATAGGGAGAGTGCTCAGGAGGTAAAGGATGTGTTGCAAGTTTACTGCCGTGCCTCGGGACAGCAGGTAAATCTGGACAAGTCCTCAATTCTTTTTGCTAAGGGCTGCCAGAATAATGTACGTGAGGAAATCATGGGAATTCTAAATGTCCATAATTAGTCGCTGAACGAAAAGTATCTAGGAATGCCATCCGATGTGGGCAACTCGACTAATGGAGCTTTAAAATACCTTAAGGACAGAGTGTGGAAGACGTGACCGACCCAGAATCCCTGGAGGCCATGGCATGCAGAGAGGGGCTGGCGCTTGCCAGCGATGATCTGTTGCTGCGTCATATTAGACTGGCGACCGACTGCTTGGGGGTTGTCAGGAGCTTGAGAGAAGAAGGAATGGGACCTTATGGCCACATTGTTCGGGAGATCAAAGCGAGAGGCGCTGCGTTCCAATCCTTTGAGCTCGTCCATGAAGGAAGGAGGTCCAACACCGACGCACATAACCTTGCCAAGAGTTCAATTTACGCCAATGTTGGAAGGCATGTGTGGCTGTTATCGCCGCCTGAGGGCGTTGTGTATTCCACAAACTTTGGTGATGTAATATAAGTGTGGAAGATCCTAAAAAAAAAGCAGATACATTGTATCGCAAACGCTCTAACCCATCGAGAAGCTCCTTCATTGTTGTTGATGTGAGCACTTTCCCAGAGCCCTATTTAATAAGTGGCGGAGTCTACAAAAGGGTGGGAGCATAAAATGTAGGTGAGTCAATTGCGTGTGGCCTTCAAGTATTTCGTATTGTAACAATATTCGATCGGCATCCAAACAAAGGTGCATGTACGGTTCCTAAGGACAATTGATACCTAATCATTGAGAAAAATGAAATAAGTTGATAGCGCGATCTCGTACTAACACATACTCTCTCTCTAAATATTGAAGAACTTGCATGCGGCCTTCAAGCCACAACCGCGGTATCCAATGATACTGATCTCAGACTTGGGGGGGGCTGCTTGCCCCTTCGCGTCGACAAGGAAACTGTGGACGACAATGGGTTTTGAATTCTAATAGAACGAGGACCCTATCGAACAAATAGAGGAAAGGGCAGAAAGGGGCAAAAGGAAATTCCTATGACATTGGCATATGGCACGAAAAGGAAATCCAATTTCGGTAAGACTTGATCTGAATCGTAGTTCAGATCCAAGTTGGTTCAGTGAGGGCGACCGCGAAAATCACCGAATGGGTTCGGTCCGTCTTTTCCTGATCTTTCTTTGTGAAAAACAAAAAAGGCGTGAGAGGACGTTGCAGATGTCCGGTACGGACACGACTTCTTCTAACGCTAGAAGACCACAGGAAGAAACCCGGGACCAGAGCATGTCGTGAAGCACACGGGGCGGGCGTGCTTCGACCGTGTCTCCGGGGCACAGTTGAATGTAGATATCATGAACGCGAGGATAAGGATACCAGGCCGAGAAACCCGGGCAAGTACTCCCCTAATGTGCCGATCGCTAGCGCATCCGGGGCCCCGGCGCCCAGCTCCGCTGGAGAGGCCGTCACTGATCTGAAAAGTGCGTCTGCGGTTCGGATAGACTGATTCTGCTTGTGAAAAAAACAGGTGCTAAGTTTCATTTCAGATCAGTGAATAAATAGAAAAAAAGAGACCTTTCTCCCTCGGCGCCGCACTATGCTCCGCTTCAACAAATGAGAGTTTTCGGTGGAACCGGTGAACCACGCGAGCTGCTTAGATGCGTGGGGCAGAGGGCTCGTAGTACCTGATAGCGCTGCTATGCAGTGGAAGGGAAGGAGCTAAAAACCCATCTTTCTTTTTGATTCACCGAACGTTAGCGGCTTAAGCTAAGCTTATCACGAGCTGCGTTGCTGCTTGATCCGCAGCAGCGGGGGCAAAGGATCAAGCGCTTTGACTTTGCTTTGTCCCCCGGGATCCACCACAGGTTGGGTTTGAGAGCCGTGTGATGGGTGACTATCTAGCACGGTTCGGAGAGCACGTGTATGTAGTCTGCGCTGGTGAATGGAAGCCCCCGCCGCAAAAAAGAAGCGGCTCTTCTTCCAGCAAGAAAACGGCTGCGCCACAAACAAGCGCAACGGCTTTCGCGCATCCGTTTCCTCGGCTCTGTCACCATTGACTCAATTTATTATTTTGGTAAATCATTGTATCAAGATGTCAATCTTAGATCTTATTTCAGTTCGATACGTCCACCTACGAAACTCGCCTTTGGCTTTCGTCTCGGTAGGTGTATTATTCTACATTTTCCCAAAAGGACATTCATTCATTTCTTTCTTCCCCCCGGGCGATCACCACGACTAAAACGAAAACAAAACAAGAAATCAAGACCCGTACTAAAGGAAAAGGGCTGGTGGTCGACATTTGGGAAAGTCGGGCCGATCGGGATCGGGTGTCTTCATTCAAGCGAGGGTACAGAGGAAGAACGAAACGAAGTGAGAGGCCGGGGGGCAGGGAAAAGAGTCGAGTCGATCGACCGGGAGAAGCAAAACGAAATCCGGATTTGGCCGAAAAAGATGCAACGTTATGGATACCATGACCGATCACCATCGAGAAAGAATCATTTTTCTAAATCACTTCGGGTGAGCGGGGCCTTCAAGCGTCTTCCTCCTCAATACGCCGAGGTTTTAAATGACAATCCTTTCCTTATTATGGGAAATGTCACCAATTTCAAAATAATGAAACAAATAACAAATAAACAAATAACAAAGTCCCACTTACAAAAGAAGTCCCGCTCTGACGGCCCGACGAGTCATCTACTAAAAAGGACCCTCCCCGCTGTGCGCCCCTCCTTGAATTATTCGGTCATGCAATACTTTTTGAATACTAAGAATAAAATGCATTTCAACCCCGTCCTAGTTCTCAATCATTTCGTGGCACCGGGTGTGGCTGAACCATCTACGATGGGGGGAGCGAAGGGAGGAAGCTTAGATAAGAGAATACGCTCTCGCATCGCTTTTTTTGTAGAAAGCTCTACCGGCGATCAAAAGTGTTTGGCCCGAGCCAAAAAGAGGTTGATCCACTTCATTCGCCAAGCGAATGATCTTCGCTTCGCGGGAACAACAAAAAACACCGAATCGCTCATTCCTTTCTTCGGTGCTACCTTCTTTTTGAAAAAGGATGGGGTTGGGGTGTATAATAACCCCTTTTTTGCGTATGCCCGGAAACAACTCCTAGCTCAATTTAGGATCAAATGTAGGAACCTCATGGGTAAGGATAAGGTAATGGAATTGATAGAGAAATTCATAGACCTAGGTAGGATAGGAAAATTGATAAAGGGAATAGAGATGATGATAGAGATCATACTGAGAAAGAGGAGAATTCTGTACGGGTACAACTCTTATTTGCACGAAGTGCAAAAAATGCGCTCTTTTTTGTCTAATAGAACAAACACTAATACCTTAATTGAGTCGGTAAAGATCAAATCTGTTTATCAAAGTGCTTCTCTGATTGCTCAAGACATCTCTTTTCAACTGAGGAACAATCCAATCTCATTTCGTTCCATTTTTAGTAAAATAGTGAAGGATATTCCATTAATAATGCCAAAAGGGGTGGAGGGGATACGTATTTGTTGTTCTGGTCGATTAGGGGGTGCGGAAATAGCTAGAACTGAATGCGGAAAGTATGGAAAAACATCTTGTAATGTATTTAACCAGAAAATCGATTATGCTCCTGCGGAAGTATCTACTCGTAACGGAATTTCAGGTGTCAAAGTGCGGATCTCATATAGTCAAAATAAGAAGGGACGTGCTATATCCGAAACGTACGAAATATAGTAAATATTTTAAATGCAGATGTAGTAGGGGTCGCGAACCGGATGGTACACAACTTGGTTTTGGAAGATATGGCACCAAAAGTTGTAGAGCTGGTCGTCTTTCATATCGAGCCATTGAAGCAGCGCGTCGGGCTACAATAGGACAATTCCATCGTGCTATGAGCGGACAATTCCGAAGAAATTGTAAGATATGGGTAAGAGTTCTCGCAGATCTTCCTATTACGGGGAAACCCGCAGAAGTTCGAATGGGAAGAGGAAAAGGAAATCCTACGGGTTGGATTGCTCGTGTGTCCACGGGACAAATCCCATTTGAAATGGATGGTGTGAGTTTGTCAAATGCTCGACAAGCCGCTAGATTAGCGGCGCATAAACCATGTTCGTCAACCAAGTTTGTTCAGTGGTCGTAACGTAATTGGTTAGTGGGGAAAAACCGGGCCGGGACTCAAAAGAATTTGGCGAAGTGTTTGTTCCTGAACGAGGGAAGTGGAAAGACAAAGAGGGATAGGGAGCTCGCCTCCTTCTTTTTTGTAATCGCCGAAATTGTACGACGACCCTTCTTGTTCCAGGCATACGACCCTGAGACGTGACGGTGTCACTTTTCCGGCCCGGTAAAGTGAAAGTTATATAAATAAGAATAAGAATAAGAAAGAGAAGCGTGATGTTGTCGTGTTGTCAGCAATCAAATTCTCGTAAATAGATAGTGCGGTTGCGTTGTTTCAATTTCTGTTCGTCGGTCCTTGGGTTACAAAGGTGTGGGCCCGCTTACTAATACGGAGAGGGTTCCGAATGATAAAGACCAATCCAAAACTTCTGCGTTTCGTTGATAGAACCCCCGCCAATATCATATTGACTCTCTCTCGTCCAATAAGAGTTTCCGAGAGTTACTTTATTCAAATTCTCTCCTTTCCAAAGCTCCACAAGGCGGGCAAAAAGAGTAATAGGACAACAAGCAATATTGCTTTCATTTATTTGGAGTTCTTTCTTTGTTGAGATGGAAATCGACGTTCTTTTGAAAAGGGCTAGGTAGTTTGCACGCAGGCAAAACTTCTTCATTAAAGGTAAAAAAGAGACTTGGATTTCATGGGTTTATTAATGACTAGTCCTTCGTTTGAAGCCTTAAGAAACCGGCTGTTTTTTTTTCCGAATGACCTTATTTCGAGAATCAACTAACCGACAAATCCGTAGCCCAGGTGATTAGCTGCCTCCCTCTCGCCAAAATGGGATGAATCTTCTCATGCAGCTTTTTGATTATTCAGGGCGCAGCGAAGCCAATTTCCATCAAGGCAAGGGGGTAAATAAGGGGGAAGAGGAGTTGTCACGATAGAAAAGAGAAATGACTATAAGGAACCAACGATTCTCTCTTCTTAAACAACCTATATACTCCACACTTAACCAGCATTTAATAGATTATCCAACCCCGAGCAATCTTAGTTATTGGTGGGGGTTCGGTTCGTTAGCAGGTATTTGTTTAGTCATTCAGATAGTGACTGGCGTTTTTTTAGCTATGCATCACACACCTCATGTGGATCTAGCTTTCAACAGCGTAGAACACATTATGAGAGATGTTGAAGGGGGCTGGTTGCTCCGTTATATGCATGCTAATGGGGCAAGTATGTTTCTCATTGTGGTTCACCTTCATATTTTTCGTGGTCTATATCATGCGAGTTATAGCAGTCCTAGGGAATTTGTTCGGTGTCTCGGAGTTGTCATATTCCTATTAATGATTGTGACAGCTTTTATAGGATACGTACCACCTTGGGGTCAGATGAGCTTTTGGGGAGCAACAGTAATTACAAGCTTAGCTAGCGCCATACCAGTAGTAGGAGATACCATAGTGACTTGGCTTTGGGGTGGTTTCTCCGTGGACAATGCCACCTTAAATCGTTTTTTTAGTCTCCATCATTTACTCCCCCTTATTTTAGTAGGCGCCAGTCTTCTTCATCTGGCCGCATTGCATCAATATGGATCAAATAATCCATTGGGTGTACATTCTGAGATGGATAAAATTGCTTCTTACCCTTATTTTTATGTAAAGGATCTTGTAGGTCGGGTAGCTTCTGCTATCTTTTTTTCCATTTGGATTTTTTTTGCTCCTAATGTTTTGGGGCATCCCGACAATTATATACCTGCTAATCCGATGCCCACCCCGCCTCATATTGTGCCGGAATGGTATTTCCTACCGATCCATGCCATTCTTCGCAGTATACCTGACAAAGCGGGAGGTGTAGCCGCAATAGCACCAGTTTTTATATCTCTCTTGGCTTTACCTTTTTTTAAAGAAATGTATGTGCGTAGTTCAAGTTTTCGACCGATTCACCAAGCAATATTTTGGTTGCTTTTGGCGGATTGCTTACTACTAGGTTGGATCGGATGTCAACCTGTGGAGGCACCATTTGTTACTATTGGACAAATTCCTTCTGTCTTTTTCTTCTTGTTCTTTGCCATAACGCCCATTCCGGGACGAGTTGGAAGAGGAATTCCAAAATATTACACGGATGAGACTCATCGCACCGGATCAGTCTCTTAGACGGATGAGACTGATCACACCTGATCAGTGATCAATTCTGGCACAATGAATTTACGAGTTATTTTACACAATGAATTTACAAGCAGATGAGTTTGCAACGGTAGACCTATCTCCTGAAAAGAGTTCAGTAAACAAGGGAACGAAGCGACCGATAACGTCCCCTCGGGGAGGAGTGTTTTAAGGGATTGACTTCGGCTCCTATTATCTTTGTTTACCAATCTTCAAATTGGTGAATTGGTTAATAGGAAGTGCGCGCTAGCACGCTTCATATTTCTAGTAACAAGGGCCGTTGCTTGTTTGGTCGTTAGATCAGAGGGCGCTCATCCCTTGCTCGGTCCCTGAAAATGAGATAACATAGGCTTTTGATATCTGCTCTGTCAACAAGCCCTGGTTCAATCCCTGCTTCTTCCAGGCCTTATCCCGAAAGAGGTCAACAATTCTTTTGTGTAAAGCCTTTTGTTCACTGGTCTTCACTTCAAGCAATTCCATTAGTCCAAGTCTGCTGCGGTAATAGGAGATAAGCAATTGGTGGTCGTGCGCTCACTCACCTCTAGCTCTTTTTCTTTGCGATGACCCCGTCCTTGTTGAACATCCGTCCTCTAAATCTATCTTCTCCTGTATGTAGCAGCAGTGGCATTCGACTTTGAAGTACCAGGAAAGGCAGATAAGTTTAGCCTCAATAGAAATCTCTTTATAGCCTGAAGTTGGCTTACTTAATTCCTTTGAGCTTCCCCTTAGTTAGTTTTCCGGTAAGCTAATACGGGCGCAGGTCTAGTTAACGTTCAAGCAGAATCCCCATCAGACTCTCGTTTGTTGGTTGGGATGGGATCTTAGGAGAGAAAGGAAAGCCCTGAAACAAAGTGAGCCTACGGGAGGGTGTCAAAATGCCTCCAAGCCTTTTAAGCAAGTTCTAAAGATAGTTTGAAAGCCCACTGCGGAAAGGGTTTTGACCAGCTAGTCAGATTGCCCCATTACGGATGTGTTACGCCAGAAAGTTCCTCAATCCTGTGCCCTAATCCTTTCGAACTTGGGTCCATAAAATAGTGCTATTGTACAACCTGGGGAAGTCAAAGCACATTCTAAGTGGGCCGCATGGGTCGGCCCTTTCACCTCATTCTTTTCCGTTTCCACGCTCTGAAACCGGGTTCTTTCACTTAAATCTCTCTCATAATCAAGCTGAGATATGATGCTGTTTCATCCTAAAATTATGAGAAATCCCTTGTTGGCTGGGACGGACCCTTAGTATAAGATAAGTCAACAGGTTGTGTCAGTTTCTCAAAAGACATGGGCTCGCCTTTCGGGGTTACTAGCTGCATTCATTGGTTTGCTTTCTTCCACCAACTTCACAACCATCCTTCGTTGATGACAGGCAAGCTCAACCACAGTTTCCGTAGTTTGGTTCAATTCATTCGGCATTTCCATTTCCAATTGGTAAGTGGGGCCCTTTCTCCGACCCAAGGAAGAAGATCACAAGCGGGAGTCCCCTCTAGGAAGAGATGCTTTCCAAAGGCCGTACGCTACTGTTGAATGGCCAAATAGGGATTGAAACAGAGTAAATAACTAGAGTATCCCGTCGTAGTGGTAGCTGCATTTACGCGACCGGGTCCGAGCCACGGGACAAGACCAAATTGGATTTGTCACATCCGCGGATGGAAGACCGTAGATTTCTCACTTTCCCTACTCGGAGAGCACGTGTATGTAGTCCGCCTGTATCTACTTATTTATTCGGAGAGCGCCATTAATAGGATTCAGAAGTCGTACAAGCTATGGCGGAGCCGTTTACCAATGCACCCAGTTCTCCTCATATTTGATTCTTTTTTTTTTCTCATTGGTTCCACGTACGTCTTTTGGGCGAGCTTTCTTCACTGTTATCAAAACCAACGCTCAAACCGAAGCTTTCCGAGCAGTTGTTTATTTATCACTTTAGCTGCTGTCGTTTTCCTCTTCCGAATTAAGCGAGTGAAAAACAAGGGGATCAGAAGAACAAACAATAAGAATGAGGGATTGAAGTCCGTTTCCTTCGTATCGTATTTCAACGGATCGGGTAGTTCTAGTCTTTTTTGATTACTCCTTCCTTTTTCCCATCATTTGACATAACATAATTAAGAAACTGTTTGATGGTCAACGGAACCGGATCTGCTCCCTTTTTCTTTTCCTTCAGGATCCGTTCTTGAACTTATTATAGTAGGTTGAACAGGTTTCACATACTCAGTGAGTGGTGAAGACCACTGACCCCAATTGGTAGATCAGCAGATAGCTAAACTAATTCGGTATACTCAAATAGTAATTCGGCATACTCAACACCATAGGTAGAAACGGGAGTTCGAAGGTACCGACCACCTAAAGTGAATTAAGACCAGGAGGGCTAGGAACGAGTAGAGAATCAAAATGCCCTTATTCCAAAGGAAGTGAGTGCCAAAGCGAAAATCGAGTAAAGAACAAAAGAACGAAATGCAAGGGTTGCATCCGCTGTTTCAAGTCCGGACGGTTCCTCCGCTAGGTTATTGAGTTGGCTCCCCCGTTATTCTTCATCAGACAACGCACACTTAATGGAAAAACGAGGTATCTTTTTGGAAAACTTCTCTACTTACGACTTTGTTAGCGCTTTGAGGGCTTCACTATGTTCTCTGAAATCTTGTATAAATAAGAAATAAGTCTTTCTCAGGAGATGACTCTGCTGATACCGAGTTTCAATGCAAAATGGCTCCCGCTTCTTCTGAAAGAAAACTGGGGAAAAATCAATATGGAGCCGTCAGAGGCTTATCTGGCCGATATGACTTCCAGAAATGATTTCCTGAGCTCAACCTAAAATGGAGGGGTTGGGGCTTTGGCTCCAGGCTCAAACTCTATCTTGTGGTAGACTGCCCTCCTAGGGAGCGCTTGGGCAACTAACTTGTGGGGCATGACATCCCAAA